>SJYC01042256.1:0-44183 GCA_006408675.1 Madoqua kirkii | reverse complement strand
CAGTATCATTTAGTGGCATACAATAGAGGAAAAGAATAGAAAGGGAAAGACTAGATCTCTTCAAGAAAATTAGAGATACCAAGGGAGCATTTCATGCAAAGATGAGCTCAATAAAGGACAGAAGTGGTATGGACCTAACCGAAGCAGAAGATATTAAGAAGAGGTGGCAAGAATACACAGAAGAACTGTACAAAAAAGACCTTCACAAGCCAGATAATCATGATGGTGTGATCACTCACCCAGAGTCAGACATCTTGGAATGTGAAGTCAAGTGGGCCTTAGAAAGCATCACTATGAACAAAGCTAGTGCAGGTGATGGAATTCCAGTGGAGCTGTTTCAAATCCTGAAAGATGATGCGTGAAAGTGCTGCACTAAATATACTAGCAAAGTTGGAAAACTCAGCAGTGGCCACAGGACTGGAAAAGGTCAGTTTTAATTCCAATCCCAAAGAAAGACAATGCCAAAGAATACTCAAACTACCGCACAGTTGCACTCATCTCACAGGCTACTAAAGTAATGCTCAGAATTCTCCAAGCGAGGCTTCAACAATATGTGAACCATGAACTTCCCAATGTTCCAGCTGGTTTTAGAAAAGGCAGAGGAACCAGAGATCAAATTGCCAACATCCTCTGGATCATGGAAGAAGGAGGAGAGTTCCAGAAAAACATCTATTTCTGCATTATTGACTATGCCAAAGTCTTTGACTGTGTGGATCATAATAAACTATGGAAAATTCTGAAAGAGATGGGAATACCAGACCACCTGACCTGCCTCTTGAGAAATCTGTATGCAGGTCAGGAAGCAACAGTTAGAACTGGACATGGAACAACAGACTGGTTCCAAATAGGAAAAGGAGTACATCACGGCTGTATATTGTCACCCTGCTTATTTAACTTCTATGCAGAGTACATCATGAGAAATGCTGGGCAGGTTGTACAGGTTGGAATCAAGATTGCCGGGAGAAATATCAGTAATCTCAGATACACAGATGATACCACCCTTATGGCAGAAAGTGAAGAACTTAAGAGCCCCTTGATGAAAGAGGAGAGTGAAAAAGTTGGCTTAAAGCTCAAATTCAAAAAGCTAAGATCATGGCATCCAGTCCCATCACTTCACGGCAAATAGATGGGGAAACTGGAAACAGTGGCTGAATTTATTTTGGGGGGTGGGCTCCAAAATCACTGCAGATGGTAACTGCAGCCATGAAATTAAAAGATGCTTACTCCTTGGGAAAAAAGTTATGACCAACCTAGTCAGCATATTAAAAAGCAGAGATGTTACTTTGCCAACAAAGGTCCATCTAGTCAAGGCTATGGTTTTTCCAGTAGTCGTGTATGGATGTGAGAGTTGAACTATAAAGAAAACTGCACGCCAAATAATTGATGCTTTTGAACTATGGTGTTGGAGAAGACTCTTGAGAGTCACCTGGACTGCAAGGAGATCCAACCAGTCATCCTAAAGAAGATCAGTGCTGAGTGTTCACTTGAAGGACTAATGTTGAAGCTGAAACTCCAGTACTTTGGCCACCTGCTGTGAAGAGCTGACTCATCTGAAAAGACCCTGATGCTCAGAAAGATTGAGGGCAGGAGGAGAAGGGGACGACAGAGGATGAGGTAGTTGGATGGCATCATTGACTCAATGGACATGAGTTTGGGTGAACTCTGGGAGTTGGTGATGGACAGGGAGCCCTGGCATACTGCAGTCCATGGGGTCTCAAAGAGTCCAACATGATTGAGTGACTGAACTGAACTGACTGAATGGAAAATAATTTGAAAATAATATATATATATATTCTTTTCAGAATAAGTTTTCTGTACACCTGAAACTAACACAACACGATAAATCAACTGTAATTTAATGAAAAATAAACTTCAAATTTCAAAGAAACCTATATATGATAGATTATTTAGAATGCCACAGGTAGATTGTTCCAGAAAGTTAGATCTCAAGACTTATGGAGTTATAATTCCCAGGGTAGGTTACAAAATGGCACATGAAGTTTTGACTCCTTACCCTCAAATTAAACCTGAGGCAACTCCAGAAGTTAAGGAGACTGAGGGCTGGGGAAGGGGGAGAGGGTGGTTGTATCAATAGTTTGGGAAGAGGAGGGTCAAAGTGTACACAGAGATGACAGACAGGCAGAAAAATTTTTGATTTCTCCTTTTACCTTCTGTCCACAAAGCCTGGGAACACTTTCTGCTTATTTTCTGGACTTCATAAATCTTCAAGAAACATCCAGACCATTGATGCCAGCATCTGCTAAGTGATATCAAGGTAGAGAAAAGCCTGACTGTGGACAGGGGGGCCTGGCGTGCTGTGATTCATGGGGTCGCAAAGAGTCAGACACAACTGAGCGACTGAACTGAACTGAACTGATGTGAGATATTGGGGAAAAAAATTGTGGGAGGGATCAGCTCCCTGCCCCTCTGATTCTAAACCCCCCAAACCAGACAATTACCTACAAGGACAGCCTCTCTAGGACAGCCTCGCCCTGGGGAAGTATAGTTCTAACAAAGTAAAGAGTGTCTGGGAAGGATGCAAGTGCATCTCTCCTCCAAGGTTCTAGAGCTGCTATTTCCTTATACAGTGGCCTGGAAAGAGCCACTTTAAGTCTATGAAAGCCATTTGCTAGTCTCCACAGCACCTGGGTGTTGGGGTCTGGCTCTCCTGGCTCTTACCCACACAAGGTGGGCACATATATTTATTTCAACCATGAGTCCCTCCTCCTTCAGGTCATAATTAATTGGACTCGGGTTTGTCTCTTAAACCAAAGTAAGCCACTTCAATTTTCACCCCCAGAAATTTAAAATTGTTACCTGCCATGCTGACTGATATCCAAGAAAGACTGTGAGGATGAGGTTAGGGTAGTTCTGTTTGGTTGTGCATATAGATGTCTCAACAGGGAAGTGCATTTTGCAAAGTCCTGGGAATAGGGGGCTCTCGGGGAGGAAGAAGCAAGATATGGTGAGACCTGGCATGGAGGAGAGAGCAGCCGAGGTACCTGTCTGGGTCCACCTGGGGCTTCTCTGTTCCTCATTCTAACTTCTGATAAGTCCCAGGGTCTTCTTTGCCCTTGGGTAACACAAGATACCCCTTATTCCTTATGAGGAAAGAAACAAAGAAAGAAAAGAAAATGAGAATACACTTTTTTACTTAAAGCAGCTTGAGTGGGTCTCTTTTTACTTGTTTTTTTTTTTTTAATTTATTTAATTGAAGGACAATTGCTTTACACCATTGCATTGTTGTTCAGTCTCTCAGTTGTGTTCAACTCTTTGGGACCCCATGGACTACAGAACGGCAGGCCTCCCTGTCCATCACCAACTTCCAGAGTCCACTCAGACCCATGTCCATTGAGCCAGTGATGCCATCCAATAATCTCATCCTCTGTCGTCCCCTTCTCCTCCTGCCTTCAATCTTTCCCAGCATTAAGGTCTTTTACAATGAGTCAACTCTTCACATGAGGTGGCCAAAGTAGTGGAGTTTCAGCTTTAGCATAAGTCTTTCCAATGAACACCCAGAACTGATCTCCTTTAGGATGGACTGGTTGGATCTCCTTGCAGTCCAAGCGACTCTCAAGAGTCTTCTCCAACAGTACAGTTCAAAAGCATCAATTCTTTGGTGCTCAGCTTTCTTCACAGTCCAACTCTCACATCCGTACATGACCACTGGAAAAACCATAGCCTTGACTAGACGGACCTTTGTCGGCAATGTCTCTGCTTTGTAATACATTGTGTAGGTTTGTCATATCTTTTCTTCCAAGGAGCTAGAAACAGTATTGCATTGGAGGAAAGAAACAAAGAAAGAAAAGAAAATGAGAATACACTTTTTTACTTAAAGCAGCTTGAGTGGGTCTCTTTTTACTTGTTTTTTTTTTTTTAATTTATTTAATTGAAGGACAATTGCTTTACACCATTGCATTGTTGTTCAGTCTCTCAGTTGTGTTCAACTCTTTGGGACCCCATGGACTACAGAACGGCAGGCCTCCCTGTCCATCACCAACTTCCAGAGTCCACTCAGACCCCTGTCCATTGAGCCAGTGATGCCATCCAATAATCTCATCCTCTGTCGTCCCCTTCTCCTCCTGCCTTCAATCTTTCCCAGCATTAAGGTCTTTTACAATGAGTCAACTCTTCACATGAGGTGGCCAAAGTAGTGGAGTTTCAGCTTTAGCATAAGTCTTTCCAATGAACACCCAGAACTGATCTCCTTTAGGATGGACTGGTTGGATCTCCTTGCAGTCCAAGCGACTCTCAAGAGTCTTCTCCAACAGTACAGTTCAAAAGCATCAATTCTTTGGTGCTCAGCTTTCTTCACAGTCCAACTCTCACATCCGTACATGACCACTGGAAAAACCATAGCCTTGACTAGACGGACCTTTGTCGGCAATGTCTCTGCTTTGTAATACATTGTGTAGGTTTGTCATATCTTTTCTTCCAAGGAGCTAGAAACAGTATTGCATTGGTTTTCTACCAAACATCAACATGAACCAGCCATAGGTTTACCCATGTCCCCTCCATGTGTGGGTCTGTGTTACTTGCAACCTGAAGAGCTTGACAATGTCCTGAGAGAGAATCTCAAAGTGTGAGTTATTCTCATGGTTGCTGACCTTGAACAGTTGAGTTTCTTTAGACAGTCCTCTAAAAGGAAATTATGACTGCAATGACAGGTGAAAGGGATCTTTAAGTCATGATTCTAGGATATTACAAGAGCATCTGGAGATAAGGAGGAACTGCGTGAGAGCAGGCTGGATCACCCCAAAGGAAATGGTCGTGTCAGACAGAGAGGAACTAGCTGTCTGGGGAAAACAAGGATGTCTCCATCCTGGAGATTTCCAGAACTGAGAGAGCCGTTGCTTGTTAGGGACAGCTGGGAGCACGCTCAGCTGCTCCTCCTCCTCCGCCTCTGGAGTCTGCCTTCCAGTCTTGTTTTGTGGCCATACTGCTGCTGAGGGCTGAGGTCTGCGTCGCGGCAGTTGGTCTGGCTGGCTCTGCGGGTAGAGTGTCCTCTTCTGGGATCCATCTTCATCACAGGCTTTATGAGCCCATCTGTGAAATTCCCTCACCCTGCAGTCCCGTGGATTCTGGTTTTCTCATCTGCTCATCAGAAATGCCATGAAGGTGGTGGGAGAAATGACTGGTTTGGGGAAAAAAAGCAGTGAAACCAAATAGGAAGTTGGAAAAAAGTGAAATTTTACTATGCATTTTCTTGCCCTTCGCTTGTCTCTCTTTTTCTGGCCAAGATTCATCCCGAGAGACTATTTTTACTCTCTTCCTGACCCAGCGAAACCTCATGGTTCTGCAAATCTTACCAGATTTAGATTCCATTTGTGTTTTCTCTGCACCCCTTATTTCTGGGAAGAAGACAAAATCCGAAGGCAAGCTTTACCTTGCTGTGTGGGCCTTGGTCTCTTGGAGGAGGTCAGGTAGGACCTCAAGCTGCCCCGCTGCGGAGGAAACCAACGGAACCCTGACCTGTCTCCAGAATCTCTCTGCTCTTTGAGGCTCTGCCTTTGGGACTTCAGAGTTGGGTGAGAGGCAAGTCATGAGTGTGCCTCCTCCCTATGCTTTCAAGCTGTTTCACAGCCACCCCTCATGCAGACGCAGACACTTGCTGGTGTGTTTGGAAGGAAAAAGCTGGCGGTGGCACACACCCCATCGTTCAAGACAGAATTTCTCCCACACAGAGTTTTCCCACACTCAGCAGCAAGGCAAGGAGCAACCAAGAGGCACGGGCTGAGGCCTGCGGAAATCACAAGACGTGGTTACAGCTGTCGGGGGAGGCAGCTGCAGGCTTACCACTCAGGGCTTCCTGCATCAGGAGTATCCTAACAGTGACCTGGGGAGAGGACTTCAGATGGGCTTGAGTGGCAGGCGGGAGGAAAGGCCCACTCTCAGGTGAATAATTCTCCTGTATTGACTTCACAGCTATGCTATCTGTTGACTGTCTCTCTCTAGCATCATCAAAGCAGAACATGCTGCCTTGTCTGAACTGAGCGAGACCTGAAGTCTATTTCTGGTCCTGCCAACTGACTCCTGGGTGACCTCAGTCACTTCCTCTCACAGCCTCAGAGTTCCCCTCGCTGAGAAGGACTTAATATTCTTATAACTACAATGAGGTCTCTCCTCACCCAACCTAGAAGATGCTGATAATCACAGCCTTTCATTGCTATAGCCTCTGAGTCCACATGGATTGGATTTACCTGGGGGCAGGTAAAGTACAGGGAGAATATTCCCTGAGCATTTTCACCCTGGTAAAGATGCATCGAAAGGCAGCGTTTTCCTCTTGCCACTTGCCCTGGTTTCACAAATGTCTATAGATGAGCTCTCTGGTCCCATCCAAAACTGGTGATAGAAGGTCCTGGGAGAAAGAAAATCTTAGAAGTGAACTTCAGCTTCAGAAAAAAACATCACGCAGATGACCTCTAAAGCCTCGGTCCTGGCTTTGGGAGCCCCACCACTAGCCTGTAAACAAGAAAGAAGAGGATGACGCTGAGGTGTTTCAGGTCCTAACACTTTCTGAATTGAGGTTAAAATACTTATTAATTTTATGTGTTAAGTGTGCATATTAAAACTTCTATGATGACCATGGGGGAGGGGGGAAGCAAAGATAGGAATAAGGTATGTAACTGTCAAACCATTAGTAAAGAGAAAGCACTGAATTCAAAAGCAAACAAGAAAATAGTAAAGAAAAAATGAAAACTGATAGAAATAAATCACAATATGTCATTACTTAAATTTTAATTGGCTAAATTTTTTAGTTGAGATTAAACTAGATTTTGAGAGTAGACTTTAAAAATAAACCAAGCTATAGGCTTTTAACAATAGACATAAGACAGAGATTTCAGCAGGATTGACAATGAAACTACAGGAAAAGATACAGTAGCCAAAATAGAAATCAAAAACAAACAAATAAGCGAGAGCAGCTATATTTCTATCAAAAGAGAGTCTAAGGTAACAGGAATAAGTTACCATATCATTGTCAGAAAAGTATAATAATTCTAAACTTGTGAACTGAGAAATAACCTCATAACATAGAATTACAATTGCTCATACAGGACTAAAATAGACAAGTAGAAGCCTTTACTATCATAGCTTTACACAAGTAAAGTGGTGTACCATGTTCATGGATTGAATAACTCAATATTTTAAAGATGTCTATTTTCCAGATGACTGAGGGGGTCAGTTCAATCCCAACCAAATCTCTCTCCTGTTAAAGAATTAAAAAAGATGAGTCTAAGATTTATGTGAAAGGGATTCAAAAGTTAAGAGTCACTAAGAAAATCCTGGTCCAAACTGTGGGACCATTTTCCTGACCGGTTAACAAGAAGTATTAGGAATGCTAGAGTGACTAATATGATGTGGTCTTATGTTGATACAGATGGATCAATGAACAGAAGAGAGATGATAGAAATAGACTCATACGTATGGAAAAACAATTTATAATGGAGCTAAAATTGAAAATGATGGAGAAGGAAAGACTTTTCAGTAAGTCATAATCAGAGAATGATTTGTTGTCTATAGCAGGACTAGGAAAAAAAATAAAGGTAACACTTCCCTCTATCCGTTCTTTTAAAGTCAGTGCCTGTGTGAGTGATCTCTGGCTTTCATGTGTCTGCCTCTGTGCAGCCCTGTGGACTGTAGCCTCCGCCCCTCTGTCCACGGGGATCCCCTAGGCATGAATACTGGAGCGGGCATGTCCTCCTACAGGGGATCTTCCCAACGTCTCTCACGTCTCCTGCATTGGCAGCCAGCTTCTTTACCGTTAGTGCCACGCGGGAAGCCCCAAATCAAACCTTTAAAAACCAAATTGTAAAGTACGTTGAAACTTTTATTCCAGAAGACAATAGAGAAAAATCTCTTCGTAATCTTAAGGTAAGGAAGTTTTGACACAAAAAGCACATTTCAAAAAGGAAAATATTTAAAACCTCTATAAACAGAGTAAAAAGACAAACTCCAAACTGAAGAATTTTCTCACCAATACATATAAATACATATCATAGTTATTTCCAGAAGATATAAAGATGGTTTACTACTTGTTTTCAAAATATATAAATAAGCTCGGATTTTTAAAGACGATAATAAAACAGTAGCAAAATGACAAAAGGCTTGAGTAGGTACTTATACAAGAGAACATAAATGACTGAATACATGAAAAGATGTTCAGCCTCACTAGTAACTGGGCAAATGCAAATTAAAATCATATTACCAGACTGGAAAACTAAAATATTCAAGAATATAAAGAATAGTGGCTCTCTTTGTAAAAACAAAACTATAAGAAACAAGAATGTCCACCGGCTAATGAATATTTTTAAAAAGTGGCTCATGCTTATGAGGGTGTACTACACAGCAGTTAACAAGAGAGAACTGTATACTACACGTCGATGTGCAAGAATGTCATGAACTTATTCTTTAATGGAAAAAGCAAGTCACAAAGAATATGAAAGGTTTGTTTCTAGTCCTGTAAAGTCCAAAGACATAAAGCTTAAATATATCATTTATAGATGTTGAGAAATAAAAGAACATAAGGACCATAGGAGATGAGATGAGGAGGATGCCCCTCAAAGTAATGATGCAGCTGGTTTTCCCAACTTGTCAAGTGAGTTCAGGACCATTAGTTGGCTATTCATTATACTTTATGTATATTTATCATTTTGTGTCTACTCAATACTTAAAGAAAAACTGAAAATGTTGTGAATGATTCTCAACTTCTAACATTCAGTTGTACTTCATTCTTTTTTTAAAATGCATAATATTAGTAGTCTATAGTACAGACACATCATTTTTGACTTATTCATTTCCCTGCTGATGTACATTGAAGGATTTTGTTCCCCAAGTTTTGACAGTTCTCATATAACCAAATCTAAAATGGGATTCTTAAAATTGATATTTTTTTCAGAAAAGGAAGTGTCTTGGTTTAACAGAACAAACATACTCATGCTTTCTAACTCCTTCACATGGAAGACTTGAAGTCTTGGACCTTGGAGAATTAGAAAGAGAGATTCCAGAGGTGGCGGGGGAGTGGAGAGGGACTGAGTGAATCTCCCTGTGAGGCTCAGGTGACCCAGCTGAATCACATTCTCTAATCCTGGTCTGTTATCAAGACTTCAAAAAGAATTTCTGCCTCTTTTCACTCTGTGAGAGTGAGCATGATCCTTCATTTTACTAAAACTTCTTCAACCCGTTTGCTACCCAAATGCAAATTTCTTTCGCATGAAATTCTCTTATCTGCAAATTTAGTAGGTTTCTTTTTCTCCAAAAGCTTCAGAA
The DNA here is from genome assembly GCA_006408675.1 of Madoqua kirkii. Lineage (NCBI taxonomy): Eukaryota > Metazoa > Chordata > Mammalia > Artiodactyla > Bovidae > Madoqua > Madoqua kirkii. Next base: position 34,916 of record SJYC01042256.1, on the reverse strand, counting down.
ATGATCTTTTCAGAATGAGTGCTGGGGATAATTAGGAAATGCAGGAAGCAGAAGTTGGATCTATATAGAGGTGAGCAGAATGTACAGGAAGTGTCAAGTTATCTCTGGGTCAGTCTTTGGAAGGAGTCCGTGGCCAGCCAACCCTAGGCATACAGTGGCCCTCCTGCCCCATGATGCTTTAGGAACATTTGTTGATCATTTACTTTGTTGACCATCTGAAAGGAAAAGAATAATTTATTCAATTTAAAACTGTTAATAAATGAGTCCCTTTACTATAGATAACTCAGTTATTTCTTTAATAGGTTGTTGAAAAGATGGCCCAAGATGCCATTTAAATAAAGATGTTATGGTATGTAATGGGTCACAGAAACCAAGAACACAATATCCAGGTAATTAAATAACAGTTAGGAATCAGATTTCCATTAGCCATGCCTGGAATTGGAGCATACTACTTTATGGCTTTCTATCAAGAAGACCTCTAAAATCCCAATTTAAAATGGATACATTTCAAGCTTGTGAATTAGAGTGGGTATCTGAGTAAGAGAATAAATTGGGCCAGAGACTTAGCCATTGTGCTCCTGTGCAAACCTGATTGCTCCTGTGAGGTTATTAAAAATTCTGGGCTAATGTTCTGGAAAGAATGAATTTCTATTATAGCAATCTTCCTGCATCATGGTACCTCTGCCATTAAAGCACAATCTCTAAATTTAGCATGTGCTTTAAAGGACATTAATTGAATTAAGAAGTATTTATTAGAGAGAAATAAATAGCTTTTAGCCAATTAATGAGCTCAGTCAGCCCAGCCAAGAGAGAGGATGAGGAAAATTTGTCCCAAAGTGTTCCGTTTTAAGGTACAGAGGTTGATTGGCGATATTCCAGGGGGTGTGGCTCGCATTCATAAGCTGTATACATTTAGAGGAGCACAGGAAATGAAGTGTGAAAGAGAGTAATTGAGCCATTGTAAAATCAGATTAGAAAAATGTACCGCCTTTGCCTCACCTTTCTTTTTCCCTCTCTCCCAAACATCTCACTTATATAATCCTCTATATTGACTGCTATAGCATCTATCCACGATATTAAGGAGCTGCTTGGAATTGTCAGTGATGCTATTTGTTGCTTTTTGGACATCATCAGAGTATGGATAGTTATTTTTAAGTTTTTTGTCTAAAAAAGAAAAAGGAAGATTCCATTTGGAAAGTCTGCAAGTGTGTCAAATCTTCTCCTTATGGAAATTTCAACTAAACAAAGAGGATGCTCATCTCCTCCAATGTCACTATAATTTTTTGCTGCAAGTGTTATTTCTGAACTTATTAGAATTGAGAAATAATTGATTTGTACTGGTATTTAAACAAGTCTGTATTACGTTCAATATATTCATTTCCTACCAATGTGTTCTTTCTAAGGCAAAGGAAGTTTGCCCAGGGATAGTCTTCATTTAATTTCCCAATCACAAATGTAATTTTTCTCCCAGCATGTTGGCAATCACCATGAGTATGGTAACCTTGATTCCAGAACGTTGAGTGTTGGAACCAGAAGGGACTTCAAGTGCTCCTTGCTTACATCACTGTGATCCCAGTGGCCTGTGTGCTTGTGTCTTGTTGGAGTCCATCAGCAGCATCTCTGCAGGCACCATAGACACTCTGGGAGCAGTCTAAGTGCCCAGCCCTGTCTGCTCCACAGAAAACCTTCATGTGTGAGGGAGGGCCCAGATTATGAGAAGTAATTAGAATTTTCTGCTCACTAGCACTGTCTGAAGAGTTTTTATGCATCACTGAATTCCTACCAAACTTCTGTGAGGCAGACAATATTATCCCCATTTTGCAGATGAGTAAAACTGAGGCTCAGAGCAGCTGGTCAACTGGTGAAGTTAGACTTGACTCGAACTCACATATATTTTGTATGAACTTAGTTTTCCTTTCTTCACTCTCTGTTTTCCCCTCGTACCCCCAGTCTAGCTGAAAGTGCTGCGCTTGTCTCTGTACCTGTATACCTGGTGATGGGGACAGGTGCTCACTGAGCCAGACAGCCTGCTTCTGCTTCTGTGCCTGACACCTGAGGCAAAGCACTGTGATGAGGAGTGTGCGGTCCATAGCAAGAGTGCCTGAAATCCAATCCTGGCTCTTCCTCTCCTTTTCCGTGTGTCCCTGACCAGATTACTTTGCCTCTCTGTGTCTCAGGCCCCCATCTGGAAAATGAGGATTGTAAACTACCTTGCCATAGGGCTGCTTCAAGGAGTAAATGAATTAGTATTTGTGAAATGTGTAAAAGACGCCTAGCACATAGTTTGGCCCCATCCAGTGTGGCCATGATGATTAAACAGGCACATAAAGGGCTTAGGAGGGTATCTGGCACCCGGCGGGCGCTTAATTAAATGTTATTCTATAAGAATATCATGTGTTCACTTCTGTACAGCTATTCTTGTGTTTTCTCTGTCTTCTGAGACAAGTGTTTGATGCTGCTCTACATGAAGGGAAGAATATTTTTCAGATAGCCCCTGTTGTGACACCCTGGATCTTTCCAGGATGGAGCTATTTAGATACGCAACCTGCCCTGTTCTCCCTACCTTGGTTTCATGAGGTCAAATTTGATCATCATAGCTATCTTAAGGGCTTTGACGATCCTGGAACTTTTCTCTTTTATGTATATGTGGGGGATCAATAAATGTTTATTGGATGAATAGGTAAAGATTGAGCCTTAATTCAATATGGTGGCTAATTCCAGGCTTGGAGATGGTCCAGACCCACAGTGGGCTCCTCTGGGGGTGTGCTAGCAGGAAGACCCAGCCGTCCAGAAGGTTGCCGTCCTCAAAGTCCAACAGAGCTTGTGCTGGAGGAGAACTGGGGCTTTGCTTCAGGGAAAATGTCTGCAGAGTGGTGGATTCACCTCCCTCCCACTTCTTCCTGAACACACAATGTGGCCCACCCTTGAAAATGACCCTTCCCTGCTCTAACTGATGGCTTGGGCCCTTGGGAGAGACATGGGCCTAATGGTTCTCTTGGTTCCCACCTAAGAACTAAGGGCTGGGTGGAATACAATGAAATGGCCCAAGTGAGACAGTAGAAAAACAACCCAGAACTAATTCTTTGGCTGCACCGTTTTTTAAAAATTTGGAAATTCTGGACTCTAGGAAATAGCACAAGCGGACAGTGCTATTCAAGCCAAGTTCTATAAAGAACGCCGCGTTCCTGGTCTCCCTATTCTTAGACTGCAGTTTTCTCTATTATTTCTGTGCCTTCAAAGTTACTATCTAAGTGTTGTAATGTGGCTGCACGTGAACTGAAATCTAGTTGGGGGGGTCTACACAACTGGGGTCACTACTGGTGTCAATCGCATGAAAGAAACACTGTAACTAGTCTGCAGAGTGTCCACTTTGTCAGGGTTGGGCGGCTCTCAGCTGCAAACAGTGGAGTGTTTGAGTCCTGTTTTTGGTCAGCCTCTTGAATCATCAGGCCCACTTCCTCTGTGGGCGCTCCTCAGGGTGTCCCCTCCTCTCAGCCCACTCTAGACAAGAGGCCACTTTTCCGGTGCAGTGTCTTTTGCCCTGACTGAAAAGGATGCTCGCTTTCTCTGCAAGTGATGGACACTCACATTTTCAGTACAGTCACACATTTCAAATGACTCTGCTTGTTGCTACGTCTATGGCAGAGTCTTTCCTCCCATTCTAGAATATTCTGCAAGTGTGTGTGTGTGTGTGTGTGTGTGTGTGTGTGTGTGTGCGGCTTGGGCATGAGTAGAGTGAACTGTGAACATATATGACACTTCTGGATTGAGTGAAAGGAGAACAGATCCTCCCAGAATGTGACTATTCCAGTGAGCAGACACCCCACCTCCATGGCCCACAGCTGCAGACCTGTGAGCTTTTATTGTTTAACCATTTCACACTCACCAGAGGACCTGAAGTGGCTCAGGCCAGGCTGGGAGAAATCAGAAAATGTAGGTGCAATTTGAGGCGTGTGGATGGACTAGAGTCTCACATAGTGTGAAGTAAGTCAGAAAGAAAAAAACAATGTCATATATTAATGCTTATATGTGGAACCTAGAAAATGGTACAGAGGAACCTGTTTGCAAAGTAGAAATAGAGAAACAGACATAGAGAGCAAAAGTATGGATATGAAGCAAGAAAGAGATGAGGTGGGATGAACTGGGAAATTGGATTGACACACACATATATATATAGATGCTACTGCTAAATCACTTCAGTCGTGTCCGACACTGTGCGACCCCATAGACAGCAGTCCACCAGGCTCCGCCGTCCCTGGCATTCTCCAGGCAAGAACACTGGAGTGGGTTGCCATTTCCTTCTCCAGTGCATGAAAGTGAAAAGTGAAAGTGAAGTCACTCAGTTGTGTCCAACTCTTAGCAACCCCAAGGACTGCAGCCTACCAGGCTCCTCCATCCATGGGATTTTCCAGGCAAGAGTACAGGAGTGGGGTGCCATTGCGTTCTCCTATATATATATATGTATATATATATATACTATGTATATAATTGGCTTTCCAAGTGGCTCAGCAGTAAAGAATCTGCCTGCCAGTGCAAGAGGCTCTGATTTGGTCCCTTGGTCTGGAAGATCCCCTGGAAAAGGAAATGCCAACCCCCTTCAGTGTTCTTGCCTGGGTAATCCTATGAACAGAGGAGCCTAGGGGACTACAGGCCGTGGGGTTGCAAAGAGTCGAACCTGACTGAGCACACACACACACACACACACACACACACACACACACGATTATAAAATAGATTATCAATGAGGACTTGCTATACAGCCCAGTGAACTCTACTCAATGGTCGGTGGTGACCTAAAATCCAAAAGGGAAGAGATACATGTATATGCTGGCTGATTCACTTTGTTGCACAGCAGAAACTAACGCTACATTATAAAGCAACTATACCCCAACAAAAATTGATTGAAATGTGAAGGAACACAGAGCCTTGTCCTGTGGCACAGGATCTAGAATGTGGCTAAGGGTCTCCCTTGATGGAAAGAACTGGGAAAGCAGCGCCTCAAAGATAACCCAGAGTTCACAGATGCTGAGGCTGGCACACATCTTGCTCCACCTGAGAAGTGGGGTCTGAGTGGCTCCACAGCTCGGGGAAAGTTCCCAGAGAACAGAGGCAGTACAATGGAAATGCCTCTCTTACTTAACTCAGAGCTCACTTTCAGCACACGTGGGGCGGCCCAGCTCATTATACATTTATAACCCTGTAATGCACTTGGCAACTCACACCAGATGCCCTTAGTTGTGCATACAGGGCACTCACACCATCTGGACCTCCCTCATCCCCTGAACAGCACCATTAAGTACAAAAGTAAATTATTAATAGTGCTGACTGAAATCAAAGCCCCACATGATGCAAATAAAGGTAACCAACAGGAGCTGGGAAAACAGAAGTTTGCACCAAGTTGAGAGAAGTTTGTCCCTTCAAAAAATGTGGCTTAAAATTTATCATTATGCATTGCAGCATGGCACCCTGTGCTGCTGGGCCAAGTTCTTCAGGCAGAGTGGAGCCTAGGGAATTTGCGTGGTTAAATAGTTTCAGTTCTATGAAGAAGGCTGTTTTCCTAGTCCCCCCACTCTTGATCATAATGATAGGGAAAAGCTTGAGTCAAGAACTTTAGGATTTGGTTAAATAAAACCAGTACCCTAGCCCACTTCTCAAGGAGTCCAGATTTAGGGAGGCAGACCTTTTTCTGAGAATAAATGGCAGATAGGGCATTCTCCAGCAACAGTGATTAAGGAAATCCCCTTTCTCCACCTGTGGCAGGTGACCCTGGATCATCATGGAGAGTGTGGGATGTGATCGGGGGTCCTCATGAAACCCCCAGAGCTGCTCAGATGGAACTGCCGCTTTCAGTTTTGAGGTCAACCTGTGGCCTGGTTCTTGTCCAGGAGGCCTGGAGCCCTGGACCATTTAAAAGTGTGAATTTTGAGTCTTTGCAATACGGAGAGTCAGGAAATTTCTTCTTGAGTAAAGATTCACCAACTGTAACTTGATTCTGTGTGTAGGGCCTTTCCTGGACTTTCCTGGCTGCTGCAGGGGATGGACTGGGCAGTATCTGGTCACTGCCCCGTGTCCTCGTCAGCACAGAGAAATGTCTAACACTGGAAAAAAAAACAAAAAACAAAAAACAAAAACAGGCACCAAGGTCTGGGAATTAAAGAAAAAAAGGAGGTGGCAGTCATCCTGCTTATGGTCCAGCCACTCCTTCAGAGCTGCAGACCACTCAGGTATCTTTTTTTTCCTTTTGGACAAACCCAGTTGCTTTGGGGATCTTAGTTCCCCAACATGGGATTGAACCTGGGCCCTCAGCAATGAGAGCACAAAGTCCTAACCTCTGGACAGCCAGGGAGTTCCCTAACTCTAGCATCTTTTAATTTCTTTCTCTCCTTATTTATTTTTCAGGCATCTTTTTCATAAGACACTGGGATGGTTCATTCCAGTTCAAATTGTGTTTCTGTCACTGGCAGCTGGGAGACTCCTGGGAAATAGGACAAAAGAAAAAAAAACATGCAAAAGCAACATGAATAAATAAATTATTTTGGAAAAACTAACTATATAGAAAAATCCAAGAAATGTATACAGAGGTAAAGTTGGCATAATTCCAAAGTTTTGAGAGGTGACTGCAGCCATGAAATTAAAAGACGCTTACTCCTTGGAAGAAAAGTTATGACCAATCTAGATAGCATATTGAAAAGCAGAGACATTACTTTGCCGACTAAGGTCCGTCTAGTCAAGGTTATGGTTTTTCCTGTGGTCATGTATGGGTGTGAGAGTTGGGCTGTGAAGAAGGCTGAGCACTGAAGAATTGATGGTTTTGAACTGTGGGGCTGGAGAAGACTCTTGAGAGTCCCTTGGACTGCAAGGAGATCCAACCAGTCCATTCTGAAGGAGATCAACCCTGGTATTTCTTTGGAAGGAATGATGCTTAAGCTGAAACTCCAGTACTTTGGCCACCTCATGCAAAGTGTTGACTCATTGGAAAAGACTCTGATGCTGGGAGGGATTGGGGGCAGGAGGAGAAGGGGACTACCGAGGATGAGATGGCTGGATGGCATCACAGACTCGATGGATGTGAGTCTGAGGGAACTCCAGGAGATGGTGATAGACAGGGAGGCCTGGTGTGCTGCGATTCATGGGGTTGCAGAGTCAGACACGACTGAGTGACTGAACTGATTGACTGACTGATAAGAAATGAAGAGAGCAAATAAGAGATATGGAGCATAAAAAAGAAATTTTCTCTCAAGAAAGTACAGAAGAGAAATAAAATGAAAAGGAAAACCAAGTAGGCAATACTTTCAATAAATATGATCGAGATTTCTTATGAATTCTCATAAAATTGGTAAGAAAAAAATTAGGGGTTCAGTAGAAAGTTGGGCAAACAATGAACAGATAATTCACCAAAGTTGTTTATACATTATCCAGTTTGAAAGCTGAAAAAACTGCCAGAGATACAGATTAATATCCTGTGGTCACCATGTAGCATCATGTAATGTAAAAGGGCCAATAATGATAAACATTATGCTGATGATGGCACGTTTACGGCTTTTTGATGACAGGAGATATTAACACACTCTTTTAGAAAATGATGAAGTTTTCTCATCAAGCTTCCTAAAGCTGTTAATACCGCTCATCCAGGTTGTCCTAGTCATCAAAATATAACATGGGATAGTCAATTCAAAGGTAGCAAGGACTATAGTAGGACACTTTGGTCACCAACAATGAAAATCCAGCTTCAATAAACTTAAGCAAATAGAAGACCATATTTTTCCAGGCCACTGTACAGTCCAGGGCACAAACAGCTTTGTAGTTTCCTGGATGGAAGACGGTCCTTGGGTCTGGCTATCTGCATCCCTTTCCTATTGCTGTGTAACAAATTACTATACAATTTGAGTCATACAACTATTCCTCTTTAGGGAGGTACAGTTTTGTGGGTCAGAAGTCTGGCCACAGCACGACTGAGTTCTCTGCTCAGCATCTTCTGAAGCTAAACTCAAGGTGTTTTCAGTTGGACTGAGTTCTTGCCTAGGGTCTCTGGGGAGGATGTGCTTCAGATTGTTACAGGCAGAGTCACTGCTTATGGCTGGAAGCTTGAGGTTCCCCTTTCCTCCCTGGCTGTCCGCAGGCACGCTATCAGCATCTTTCTGCTGCCCATGGTCCTCAGCACAGGTCCCTTCCCTTCTCAAAGCCAACAGTGGAAGATCTCCCTAAAGTCAAATCTCCCTCACACCCTGAGTCACTTGCTGTCTGTCTCCAGCCTCTAGAGCCAGATTGAAAGGGCCCACATCCACCCAGACGGTAACGCTTGATCAACTCAGGGCCAACTGATCGCTGATCCTATAATATCTCCAAAACCCCTTTTGTCATGTAACATGACATAATTATGGGAATGAGTATTTTATCCACAAATTCTACCCACACTCAAGGGAAGGAACTCATATAAGAGGAGGGGCCTTTGAGGGTCATCTTAAAATTGCCCCTACCTCATTCTCCATCTCCCACTTGGGAGTGCTGTCTCTCCACGCGTCGGGTGGGATGCAGGCACCAAGGTCACCTTCTCCCAGGTATGCAGCCACACTCAGGAGAGGGTCTTCTCTTCCAGGTGTCCACAGACTTATCCCGCTAAGGACTGTGAGATGGGGCCAAGAAGACGTGAGACTAATAGTCAACCTCACGGCTTATTCAAAATGTAAGTTAAACAAAGCTGAGATATAATTTGTGTGTGTGTGTGCATGCTCAGTCATGTGCTCTTTGTGAACCCATGAGCTCTAGCCCACCAGACTTCCCTGTCCATGGAATTTTCCAGGCAAGAATACTGGAGTAGGTTGCCGTTTCCGGCTCCTGGACATTTTTCCAACTGAGGGATCAAGCCTGAGTCTCTTGCCTGTCCTGCATGGGTAGGTGAATCCTGTATCACTGCACCACCTGGGAAGCCTGAGATATGATTTAGTACCTATTAAGTCAATAGCATTTTTGAAATTTAAAAATACCTGAAACTTATACCTAAACAATATATAAAGTGTATCGGCTCATATAAGAAGTCAACAGGTGCCGCAGAAAGAGAAAGACCCGGCAGATCAGCAAGGAAATCACACAGCCTCCCTGTCCGTGGTCGGTCTTCTCTGGGCTCAGCCTCGGAATTCACAAGGGGCTTCTGCTCAGGCAAACTCCACCCTCAGGTCTACAGCCAATGTCTGCATCGTGCCATTCACAGGAAGAGAGGAAGCTAGCCTTTGAAGCTCTTGCAGATGACCACGTTCTTCTGTCCAGAGGCCCCAGGAAAGATTCTCAGCTCTGACTGGATCATGTGCCTGTTCTGTAACTGATGACCGTGGTTGGTGGTGTCAGCCATGCAGGGCCTGTTTCTGCACTGACCGTGGGATCCGAGCCACCACTCGTCAGCTCCAAAGAGGTTGCCTGCTGTGAGGAGCTGAGGCAGCCCACGAGGTGGGCACCGTACAGGAAACCAGCGTGGTTCTGCAGGACAGACAGAAAGGCATTCCCCAAAGTGACTTAGAGTCTAGCAGAGCCCGGGACACCCTGAGCAGGTCCCCTGGGGGGAGGATGGCCAGTGACTGGTAGTGAGGACCCTTGGAGGACACGAGCCATGGGTGACAGCCCCCACATGAGCAGAGGGCTTCCACAGACTAACCTGTGCCTGCCTCGTCTCCTCCAGCCCCAACCGCTTCCCCTGGAGTCCATGCTCCTTCCCATATCTTAGGTGAGGACACAGAGCCTGGCCCCTATCTTTCTGGACACCAGCAAAACGGCAGCTGCCTGTCATGGCTCCCTAGTCTCCTTGCACGTGTGAGGCACTGTTTGCACAGCCTAAAGCCACACTTGCCTCACAAGGCAGCCCTCTTAACTGTCTTTCCAGTAGGTGGGAATTTCACTTCCTTATTTCCAGGCATAAATAATTACAGATGCAAAATCACAGCCTTATTTTAGCCACAAGCGTTGAGAACGCAGCTCTCAAATCCTGGGCAATACCTTCCCTCCTTGAGCAGGAGGTGGTCTGACCCCTCTTGCAGGCCACTGAGGCACTTTCCTTGTGTAGAAAGAACCCAAGCTGCAAGAGAGGGGGCAGGTGGATCTGTCTCCTCCGAACCCACTCTATTCCTTAAGGAGAGCATCACGTAAAGCCACAGAGTGCATGGGGGCCCCTAAGAGCCTGTCTACAGCTCTGTGTCTCGAGTGACCAGGTGCCCTGGGCCCGCTGGGTGACCAGGGCAGACTACGTAATGGGTGAGCCCAGTGCAAGCTGAAACCATGACTCCTTGTGCAAGAAATAGAGACATGTTTTCCTTCTTTTGTGGTCTCTCTCTGAACTTGTCGCAGTGGCTTTCATTTGCTATTTGATGTCATCTCCCTCCGGCAAGGGTATATCCGCAGGGCAGCTACACGTGGCCCAGCCCTCAGGCCCCCACCCCCTACTTTGTGTACCTGACCTTTCCCAGGTCCCCACACCCAGGCCCAAGTTCCAGCTCAGGGTGGAGGGTGGGTGGTGGGCGGGGTGCCGGGGCAGGTGGCAGGGCACCCAAGGGTGGGTGGGGAGGCAGCTGGGAGGGGGCCTGCGGTGAGCTTGGCTCCCCCAGCACACGCTCCATTGCCCCCCTCACTCCACATACATGATACAAAGTCAAGGTGAAAAGACCAACAACTCCAGACCACAGCCGTGGAGCAGTCACTGTGGGGCTTCCTGCACCCGGGCCCTGGACGACCGCACTGTTTGCAGACCCAGGGAGCCGGCCCAGCTGCCAGGCTATATGGGCAGGTGGGGAAACAGAAGGCCATCAACACGCTGGATTTCTCAATGTATATGGCCTTATCGATCTCATCCTTAGGGGTCATATGATCTTGGGAGAGACCAGCCTGACCTTTCTAGGCCTCAGCTGCCTCTTCTGCAGGTGGAAGCCAATCCCAGGGCACCCTGGGGGTGGAGGGGTCATTGAGGGCAGAGGCCCCTACCCTGTGGGGTGCCACCTCTGAGAGGAGGGAGTGATTGGCTCTGGGAGTGTGACCCGAGGGCTCCTGGACCCCCATGGCTGGGCTTCAGAGACTGAGGGCTGAGGAGCTCAGAGCCCACGGCTGGGGTAGCCCATGGGGACCTCAGGAGCTGGAGGAGAAGCAGCAGGAACTACAAGGCAGCATCCTGCGATGCAGGCCCTGGGCCGAGTCCCAAACGACAAGCAGATGAAGCAGGCAGGTGCAAGAGGGAAGAGGGGCCCTCAGGGCAGAAGCGGGGGCGGCAGCCTGCAGCCGTGGCCCCAAACCGGAGACCTCCCCTCCTCATTCAACCGTGGCCCATCCTTGCTCCCAAAGTGACAGCTAAACACACATCCCTCCCTGCTTAGCACTTTGCTGTGCGGTCCTGGTGCGACCCCACCGCAGGAAGCAGGGCCCTCCTTGCAGCAGTCCAGGAGTCGGCGTCCTAGCCCAAGGCCACAGGGCAAGGGGGAAGCTGGAGTCCCAGCCACTGGGGCTCAGAGCATGCTGTCCTTTCCTCTCCCAGCTCCAAAATGTGAAAAGCGAGCAGATGGTGTGCGTGTTTCACAGAGCACAGAAAACAGGGGATCGCGGCGCCCACAGGAGCCTGTGGTTTCTGAAGAAGGGTAGCCGGCTTCCTGCAGCTGCAAGGCATGTTGGGGAGGAGATGCGATCTCTCTGGGCCCCACCTCACCCCGAGTTCTCTGGCGGTTTGGCTTGGGCGGGCCTGGCCTGCTGCTCTTCCTTGCCCAGAGCCCAGGGAATCCAGCCGCTGCTAGGAGAGCCAAGGGTGGACAGACCCCATCCATCAGCTCAGAAAGTGAAAGCAAGGCAGAACTCTATCTCAGGCATGGACCCCTGGGAGAGATGGGAAGACATTCATTTTATTTTGTGTGTGGAGACAGTGATTTTAATGTTATGTAAATGCAGCCTGCGATTCTTAATCTCTCCTGAAATGTACGTGTCGGGGCTCTGGTGTAATCCAGGTTGCCGATGATAGAAAACAAGTTGTATTTTTATACAGGGAAGGCTTGCAGTGAGCCGCTTCTGAATTTTTCTTTGTTGTTGTTACAAATTTAAACAGGACAAGCTGAGGCAGTAGAGCTGGGGGTGGGGGTTGAGTATGGCAGCAAGAGTCTGGGGAAAAGGGCTTGACAAGTGCCCAAGCAGGGGAAGGCAGCAATCAGGTACAAGAAGGGACTTCTTCCACGGCAGGGGCTTGGAACAAACACTCCTGATGGCGAGATGCAAAGTGAAATCCTGCTGGTCCAAAGTACCTGTTGGGACTGCCATGATGGGGATGTTAGGAGCATGGGCAGAGGCATCTGCTTCTCTAGGAAGATGCTCTGATGGTCTTCCCTGCAAAATCCTTCTCATGATGGAGGAGGCTTTGCACTTGCACAGCCAGCAAAGGATGACCAGAAATTCACAATGTGGGTCTGTGTACATCACAGTGGGTGCAACAGGTGGGTCCATTGGTGGAGGAGACGCCGGGGTGAAGGGAGCCAATGCATCCCACCCCGCATGCAGAGCCGGCCAACAGTGTGCGTGCCTCTTCCTTGGAGCAGTAGTTGCAACACCTGTCAGCTGAGTGCGACCCACACCTTCAGAGGTAGCATTGTCCGGGAGACCAGAGATCACAGTGCCTGATTCTTCAAGGTTACCTGTTGATTTTCCCAGTGCTAAACCAGAACCCCCCCATGGTAAAGAATCCATCTGCCAATGCAAGGTCCCTGGGTCAGGAAGATCCCCTGGAGAAGGGAAATGGCTACCCACTCCAGTATTCGTGGGAATCCCATGGACAGAGGAGCCTGGTGGGCTACAGTCCATGGGGTCACAAAGAGTCGGATATGACTCAGCGACAAAACTACCACAAACCAAAACTCCAGAAATTGGCCATATTCCCTGCTCCCCAAAGACCCTCAAAGACTCTGACCTGGCAGGATGATTCCTTCTCCACCAGGGACTTGGAGAAATTATCTTCGGCAATTTTTTTTTTTGTGTGTGTGTGTACCACATGGCTTGTGGCATCTTAGTTCCCTAAGAGTGGATTGAACCCGTGCCTTTAGAAGTGAAAGTATGGAGTCCTCATCCCTGGACCACCAGGGAGGTCCCTATCGGCAAATATTTCACCAGAGATGCGAGTAGTGATGACTTTTCTGCTTATGTAAATACACTCCTTTGAAGTTCGGGCCAAGGAAGGTTATTTTCTGGAATAAGTAGCAAGAACTGTCCCAGTCAAACAGTGGGCTCTGCAATTTTCCTTCTCTGTCGTGACCGGACAAGGCAGTTTGGAGGGAAGTTTTTACTTCATTCCTTTCTATGTTTCTGTGTGTTTGCCCTCTCATCCAGGAATTCTCAACAGAGGTTTTGGCCTACCACCCTCAGTCCTTTCTGTAAAATGCTGATTGATTTCCCTCTTCATGTGTCTGGTAGCTTTGTTTAACTTCGAGTCAACTTTGAAGCTCTTTTGAAATGAGAAGTGTTTCTACGTAACTGAGCTTGAAAACTAAGCAAATGTGTTCTGATAGAAAAATACTAGGATCCTGTCCCTTTGGCACTTCCCCAACTTCACAGACATGCAGCGGTTCAAGGTAAATGTGACTATCTTTCCCAAGGTACCCGGCTCAGCAAATCAGTTCTGTGGCCTTGTCAGCAATTCCAACCTCGGAAATTCCACAAGGTATGAAAGAAAAGAATTTCGCCCTTCAAAGAAAGAGGCCTCAAGCCACAGATGAGTCATGGGCTACCTCCGCCTCCTACTAGGTTTCCTCGTAAAGCCCAAGACTTCTTCTTTCCTCCAGCCGGAAGCATTCACCTCTTCTTCCGCCGCCTCCCAATCCAGCAGAGTCCCGACTCTGAAGTCAGCCTGGAACCCACAGACAGCGCAGGACCCGCAAGGCTTCCTCCACAGTGGTTCCCTTTAGGATGGACCGGTTGGAGTCCAAGGGACTCTCAAGAGTCTTCTCCAACACCACAGTTCAAAAACATCAATTCTTCGGCGCTCAACTTTCTTTATAGTCCAACTCTCACAATCATAAATAATGTGGAAGGTTGTTAAAAGTTCCCTGTTCTAAGACAGAGCGAGGTTCAATCCGCAGACCTTGCTGCTGAAGACTCCCTTTATCTGGCATTTATGTTTCCAGCGCTTGTCTCCATGGAAGCAAACTCTGCCCTATCTTGACATTTTGGCCTCTATTTCCCCAGCTGTGAGATCTGGGTCAAAGCTCTTTCTCCCACCCTTATTCCTTCTGCCACTGGAAAGCATCCCCATTTGGAAAAAGACACAGTCTTTGGGGAGTCAGATACATTTAGACTGAAACTGTACCTTCACTGTTTACTATAGCTCCCCTTATTTTTTCTTTTTCATAGGACATTATTTAATGAGACGAACTAAAATACGCATTAAGAAGATGGCAGTTTGTTAGTTTTCTTGCTACACTTTGCATTTACTATCGCCCTTCCTTTGTGGGCTGTTCTAGTCTTGGCATCCTCCAAACATGACCCCGGGCTTCCCTGGTGGCTCAGCTGGTAAGGAATCCACCTGCAATGCAGGGAACCAGGGTTCAATCCCTGGGTTGGGAAGATCCGCTGGAGAAGGAAATGGCCACCCACTCTAGTATTCTGGCCTGGAGAATGCTGTATATGCAGGGGGTCACAGAGTTGGATATGGCTGAGCCACTTTCACACACACACAAACACGACCCCAGTCCTCTGAGATCGTTCCTTGCATGAATTTTCTCCAGTATTTGCTGTATGCACACTTTTCATAGAGTATAAACTTGCCTGACGTTGTTGTCTAACCCTCTGCATCTGTATTAGCCCTTCTCAGCTAAATATTATTCTCATGAAGTGCAGTGGACGTGTCTTATATTTATTTTCTCTCCAGCATGTACTCAATAAATGTTTAAGGCCTCTGTTCGTTCATCCCTTCCTTCGGTATTTATTGAACTCTTGCTGTGTGGAAGATCAGATGCCAAGCCCTATAGTGGGGGATGTGTAGGCCAAACAAAATAAATAAATAAAAATGGAGATTTATTCTTAGGGTACTTATGTTCGTGGGGCTTTAATTCACAGTAAAAGCAGAATTATAGAATTACTCTGCGCCTTCTCTGTGTAGGAATATTACCAATGCTAATGATGCGATGGTGAACTCCACATGCATGGCTTATGCCCTACATCTTTATACACAGATTGTAAGAGAGAAATGACACCAAACGGAGAGCAATTCTTATTTTAGGGGCATGTAGAATATGGGGAAATGAGGAGGATGAAGATGAACAATGTTGCCTGTGAAATCTTCCGATCAGAAACATCAGATGCGTCCTTCTGAAATGCTCTGACCTGGCAGTTATGTGGTGACTCTTTGCAGTTTAATGTACACCATCTGTGCTGAGCGCCTTCTGCCCTGTGATGTTGATTGCTGTCCTCCCTAATTTCCCTTCCTGTTTGTTCAACTTTGGGCAGGTTTGCAGCTGTTAAACGAGGATCAGATCCACGGATATCTCTTCGGCTCACTCACCTGATCTAAGAAAGACAGGAGACAGATGGAGAAACTCTTCTCCCTTTTCCTCTCATTCTGCTTTCGAATCATTGCATTGCAGCCAGAGATAATCACAGCTGCTGTTAGAAACGTCCAGATGAAAATGTCGACCGAGAGGCAAAGTTGATCAAGCAAGTTCTAGGGATGTTTCTGAAGCCTGGAGATTTATCCCACAGAGAAAAGCCCTGCGGGCCCCTCTCCTCTTCTGCACACCCACTCCTCCACCTGCCCTTCCCACTCTGGGAGGCAGGCCCCCAGCAGAATTCCCCATGCACAGGGGTTGCCAATGCACTTGGCAGATTACATAACCAGTCTTATCTTGGGCAACTGCCCCATGAGCACAAGTCCTCCAGTGGAAAGTGGTGGAAAAAGAGGAAAGATATGGGCATTTTCAGTACTTGAGAAGTGCCAAGAACTGTGCCTTGCTTTATTGATAATCCCCATGGCAATCTTGTGACATGAGCGTCACTGTTTATATTTTTTACATGAGGAATTTGAGACTCAGAGAGCGGACAGTCTGGGCTGCCTGCTGCACGAGATACCAGCAGCAGGGCATCAGCTGCTTTTGCTCAGAGTCTGGTGAGTGCCGAGATGGCCTTGGGGGGGCTTTGTCGGGGTGGCCCTGAGCCCTTCCCTCTGCTTCTCTCTTCTCTACTCCTGGGCAGAAGCGGCCGGACACCACAGTGGCTTTTCTTTTTCCTTTTTTCAAAGAATTTCTGGACTTTTCAAAGTCAGGAAGTTCTGGAAATCAGGCAACACAACTTAATCTCATGAGATTTCCTACCGAAATAGGCGCTGAAAGTTCAAAGTTTCCAGATAAGCGTGCAGCTTCTTGATGCTTATCTAACCTAAAAGTTCAAATATTCTGAGGTTCACCAGATTCCAAAACAGAATCACAATTGTCTGTTTCTTTGGAGAATTTTTTCAAGTCCCGATGATGCTGTGGTTTAGGAGGAGGGTGGGGAGTACCCTATTTTTATACTGTTTTCCAAGAAAGAATATTGTTCAGATGAAGCTGTTGGGGAGAAAGAAACTTAAAAATCCAATCAGTAAAATATTGACTTAGCAACAGAACAGGGTGTCCTAGATATCTGAACAACCAAAGATATAGATCTCTCCCACACGGAAGCCTGCCGAGAAACAAGGGCCGCATATAGTCACGCAGCACATGGAGAGAGACAGCTCACACATGCCTGTAAAGCACAATGATTGATTCACAAAGGTGTGTTTATTTCTGGAAAAAAATGATAAGGCCAAAGCTGATGAAAGATGATGAAAAGTTCCACCATCATTTGGATGACGCTTAACCCTTTACAGAGCATTTTTGCTCCCATTATCCCGCGTTATCTCCTTTGATCTTCTTCCTAATTGACCACTGAAATAGGCAGAAGCTGTATGACCGTAGCACAACTGGGGAACTTGGAGGATCAGTCATGTTAAGTGACAGCTAAGAAGACCTCCTGGAAGTGACCCATTGCTAGAATTCAGGCTTATGGTTCCCCCAAATCACTGCATTTGGTGATTGCAGCCATGAAATTAAAAGATGCTTACTCCTTGGAAGAAAAGTTATGACCAACCTAGACAGCATATTGAAAAGCAGAGACATTACTTTGCCAACAAAGGTCCGTCTAGTCAAGGCTATGGTTTTTCCTGTGGTCATGTATGGATGTGAGAGTTGAACTGTGAAGAAGACTGAGTGCTTAAGCATTGATGCTTTTGAACTGTGGTGTTGGAGAAGACTCTTGAGAGTCCCTTGGACTGCAAGGAGATCCAACCAGTCCATTCTGAAGGAGATCAACCCTGGATTTCTTTGGAAGGAATGATGCTAAAGCTGAAATTCCAGTACTTTGGCCACCTCGTGTGAAGAGTTGACTCATTGGAAAAGACCCTGATGCTGGGAGGGATTAGGGGCAGGAGGAGAAGGGGATGACCAAGGGTGAGATGGCTGGATGGCATTACGGACTCGATGGACGAGAGTCTGGGTGAACTCTGGGAGCTGATGATGGACAGGGAGGCCTGGTGTGCTGCAATTCATGGGGTCGCAAAGAGTCAGACACGACTGAGCGGCTGAACTGAACTGAATTGAACTGAACAGGAGGCCTTCAGAGAAGGCAATGGCACCCACTCCAGTACTCTTGCCTGGAAAATCCTATGGATGGAGGAGCCTTATAGGCTGTAGTCCATGGGGTTGCTAATAATCGGACATGACTGAGCGACTTCCCTTTCACTTTTCACTTTCATGCATTGGAGAAGGAAATGGCAACCCACTCCAGAGTTCTTGCCTGGAGAATCCCAGGGACAAGGGAGCCTTGTGGGCTGCTGTCTATGGGGTTGCACAGAGTCGGACATGACTGAAGTGACTTAGCAGCAACTGGAGGCCTTAATCTCCATGTGTTGAAAGAGAAGTCCTAAGAACAGGTTCTCTGTATTTTGTCTCTCAAGGAGACATTTGTCCACGTACAGACACTGCAGCAAAGGATCCCAGGTCCCAGGATGCAACCCATATCAGTTTCATAAGAAAAAGTTGAACTTTGGAGCTACAAAGCTCTTCCATGCTTGCTTTAGCCTCTTTCTATTTATGGATTCTTGGGCAGGTAACTGAACTTGTCTGGACCTCAGCCTCAGTCTTCGTGAAATGAAGGGTCATGTGAAGATGACATGAAATAATATGCATATATTAGGCAGTTACTATTAATACGTGTTTGATGGTATCTTTAGTTCTTTCCCTCTAAGATTTACCAAAACTAAGTAATTACATTTCTAGAAACTGTTACTACTGATAAGCCAGCTTCCTCTCCTTTTTCGTCCCAGGAACTCTACAGGATGTCACACATCTATACTCTGTTATCTCAAGTTTTCACTAATTGGGATATAGGACTGAGATGATGTAATCTTTCCTCAATGGGGCTCAGTGTTTTCAGTGACTTCCCTTTCTTCCTTTCTTTCTTTTTAACTCTATCATCTATAGAGATGTGCAAACTGTGGCCATGGACAAAATTTGGTCCACTGCCTATTTATATTCTATTCCTAGCCAAGGATGTGTTTTGCATTTTTAAAATAGCTCTCCATGACTGCTTTTATGCCACAACTGCAGAGCACAGATCCTAAAGCTTAAAAAGCCTCCCACTGCTAGACATACACACTGAGGAAACCAGAACTGAAAGAGACACGTGTACCCTAGTGTTCAGTGTTTTCAGTGACTTCCCTTTCTTCCTTTCTTTCTTTTTAACTCTATCATCTATAGAGATGTGCAAACTGTGGCCATGGACAAAATTTGGTCCACTGCCTATTTATATTCTATTCCTAGCCAAGGATGTGTTTTGCATTTTTAAAATAGCTCTCCATGACTGCTTTTATGCCACAACTGCAGAGCACAGATCCTAAAGCTTAAAAAGCCTCCCACTGCTAGACATACACACTGAGGAAACCAGAACTGAAAGAGACACGTGTACCCTAGTGTTCATCACGGCACTGTTTATAATAGCCAGGACATGGAAACAACCTAGATGTCCATCAGCAGATGAATGGATAAGAAAGCTGTGGTACATATACACAATGGAGTATTACTCAGCCATTAAAAAGAATACATTTGAATCAGTTCTAATGAGATGAATGAAACTGGAGCCGATTATGCAGAGTAAAGTAAGCCAGAAAGAAAAACACCAATACAGTATACTAACGCATATATATGGAATTTAGAAAGATGGTAATGATAACCCTGTATGCAAGACAGCAAAAGAGACACAGATGTATAGAATGGACTTTTAGACTCTGTGGGAGATGGAGAGGGTGGGATGATTTGGGAGAATGGCATTGAAACATGTACGATATCATATAAGAAACGAATCACCAGTCCAGGTTTGATGCAGGATACAGGATGTTTGGGGCTGGGGCACTGGGATGACCCAGAGGGATGGTATAGGGAGGGAGGTGGGAAGAGGGTTCAGGATTGGGAACACGTGTACACCCGTGGCAGATTCATGTTAATGTATGGCAAAACCGATACAGCACTGTAAAGTAAAATTTAAAAAAAGCCTAAACTATTAAAAAAAAATATTTATTTTACTTGATTGATCATTGCTTTACAATATTGGTTTGATTTCTGTCATACATCAACATGAATTAACCATAAGTGTACATATGTTCCCTGGCTCCTGAGTCTCCCTCCCACCTTCAGCCCGTCCCCACCCCTCTAGGTTATCACGGACAAATATCATACATTAACGCATTTGTATGGAATCTAGAAGGATGGTACTGATGAACTGTTTGCAGAGCATCAGTGGAGACACAGACACAGAGAACAGTCTAATGGGCAAGGGTGGGGAGGAGAGGAGGAAGGTGAGATGAACGGAGAGTGAGGCGTCGAGGCATGTACATTCACACAACGAGCAAACAGGCGGCCAGTGGGAGCCCGGGGCTGTCTCATACTCCGGCCCTTTCAAGTGCAAGTGTCCTGGCCTCTTTTTTTTGTTTTCCATCCTGGGCTGTGTGAGGGTAGCTTGAGCCTAGGCTCTGCCTCCGGCTTGTTTGAGGGTTAGTTTGCTTTCTTTTTCTAGTTTCTAAAGCTGGAAGCTTGGCATACTGATCTGAGACATTCTTCTCCCAAAGATGTTGAAGATGTGAATTTCTCTGTTAGTACTGGTTGAACTGCATTCATAAATTTTCATATCAGTGTCTTAATTTTAATTCAATTTATAATATCTTAAAATTTGCCTTGCATTTTTTTTTCTTTAACCCACATGTTATTTAAAAGTGTGTTAAGTTCCAGATATTTGGGTTTTTCCAGATTTCTTTCTGCTGTGTATCTCTCGTGAAAATCAACTGTAGTCAGAACATATTTTATATGATTTCAATCTTTTAACTGTATTGAGGTTGCTTTATGGCCCAGGATATAGTTTATTCTGGAGAATATTTCATGTGTCCTTGAAAAGTACATGTATTTTGCAGCCCATGAGTGGAGTATTCTACAAGTGTCTGTCAGGTAGAGTTGGTGGAGAGTCTTATCCAAATATTTTATTCTGGCTTATTTTCTAATTATCTTTTCAATTATTGAAAGGAGTTTGTTGAAATTTACAATTATTACTGATGAATTTCCGTTCGATTCTGTCAGCTTTGCTTCAAGTAGTCTTTGGTTCTGCTATTAAGTCCATATACATTTATAATTGTTATATCTTCCTGGTATGTTAACCCTTTTTTTCATTATGAAATCTCTCTTCTCGCCTCTAACAATATACTTTTCTCTAATAGTGTATTTTATCTGCTATTCGTATTCTATTACTTTGGTCTCATGGTTATTGCTATAAATCTTTTCTTATCCTTTTGCTTCCAACCTATTTGCGTCTTAAGTCTAAAGTGCATTTTTCTGTAGCCAGCATGTAACTGAGTCTACTTTTCTCTCATCTAATAATGCATGCCTTTTGAATGGCATTTTGTCATTTACATGTAATGTAATGCTTGATATGAATGGATATATTGTTGTTGGTTTTAAAAAATCTGCTTTCTACTTGTCTAGTGTCTTTTATTGTTCTATTGCCTTCCTTTGTGTTAGATAAATATTTTTATTAAATTATTGTAATTTATTTTATTCACTATATTTTTAAATTTTATTTTCTTAGTAGTTACAGTAGGGATTACAGTATACATCTTATCACAGTTTACTTCATATTAAATACCAATACACCTCCTTTGACTCACCCTTCCTTTGAGCTATTATTGTCATATAGATTATGTCTTCAGTTTAGTTCAGTCGCTCAGTCCTGTCCGACTCTTTGCGACCCCCATGAATCGCAGCACACCAGGCCTCCCTGTCCATCACCAACTCCCAGAGTTCACTCAGACTCACGTCCATCAAGTCAGTGATGCCATCCAGCCATCTCATCCTTGGTCGTCCCCTTCTCCTCCTGCCCCCAGTCCCTCTCAGCATCAGAGTCTTTCCAATGAGTCAACTCTTCACATGAGGTGGTCAAAGTACTGGAGTTTCAGCTTTAGCATCATTCCTTCCAAAGAATGTGTCTTACAGGTTGTTAATTTAAAAACAGTATTGTATTATAAATTATTGCTTTAAGCTATCTTACGTAAAGACCTTAAGGAAAAAATTATTAAAAAATACAGTTTTGCATTTGCAATAGTACATATGTACTATTTCCAGCGTTCAATATTTCATCCCTGGATTTCAGTTACCTTTAGGTGCTACTTTCTTTTAGCTGGGAAAACTTGTTTTAGTAGTTCTTGAAAGGCAGATCTGCTGCCAACACATTCTCTAAGTCTTTTTCTAGCTGGGAATATTTTTATTTCTCTTTCATTTTAGAGGAATAGTTTTCTGAATGTGTAATTCTTGGTTGACGTTTTTCCTTTTAGCACTCTGAATATGTCTTCTCAATGCCTTGTGGGCTTCCTTATTTCTGATGAGAAGACAGCGTTAATTGCATTATTTTTCTCTTGCCATAAACAGTCCTTTTTCTCTTGATGTTTTCATGATTTTTTCTAAATCTTTGTCTTTTAAAAAATTAACTAGATGTGTCCAGGTATGCATCTTCTAGTGTTTACCCAACTTGGGTTTATTAAGCTTCTTAGATTTGTTAATAAATATTTTTCTTCAAATTTTAGAAGTTTTCAGTCTTTATTTTTTCAAAAAATGTTTATAGTCCATCTCTCTTATTCTTGCAGAACTCTTAATCCCCACAAATTGATACACTTGCTGTTGCACCATGTGTCTATGAGTCTTTGTTCATTTTTATTCAATCTTTTATCTTTGTTAATACTGAATCATTTATATTACTCTGTCTTGAAGGTTACTAAATCTTTCCTCTGCCATCTTAAATTTGCTGCTGCAGAGAGGTAAAAATTTTAATTTATTCATAACTTCTGATAATAATTCAGACCAAAATTTCTATTTGGTCCTTTTTTAAAAAAAACAGTGTATATCTCTTTACATATATTTCTGCCAATATCTTGAAAGCAGAGTTTAGGCATGATTGACTTTTAAAGCCAATTAAATATCCAGTCATTTGAATAAAGACCAATGACCAAAAATCAGTAGGAATACTATACAGTGAAATCAAAATAATAGGAAATCCAGGAGTTGCAGTTATCAGATACTGATTTTAACTCTAATTAATACACTCAAGGAATTAAATAACAAGCAGGAGAATAACAGAGAACTAGGAAATAAGGAATTAAGGAAAAATTTTAAAATGTAATATATAATAATTGAAACTATTGAGATACTTTAATAGCAAATAAGCAAATGTGAAGTGACAATTAGCTGGAGGAAAGCAGCCAGGTGAAAAGTGGATAGAAAATATAAACAAAACTTTGGAGACATTTGAGACATGATGAAAAGGTCACACATATATGTAATCAGATTTCTAGGAGAGGAGAAACACTGGGGCAAAAGCATTATTTAAAGGGATGGTGGCCAAGAATTTTCAAGTGTTATGAAAGGCATCAGTCCTGAGATTCAAGGAGCCACTGGAAACCAAAATAATGTGAATACAAAGGAAACCAAATTCAAGCACCTCACAGCCAGCCCACTGAGACCCAAAGTCTTAGGAGTAGTTAGAGGAAAAGCAAAATGATCTAAATTCAAAGCTGCCTGGAACCTCTGGCTAGGAGAAGGCAGTCTCAGATGAGTGGGAACAAAGATGTTTTCAGGGCCAGTCAAGGGTCTCTGTCCCATGGGCCAGAGAATCCTTTCCCCACCTTGAGACCACTGGTTTTGTGGCTGGAGGGAACTCTCCTTGTGCCCTCTGGAAGCCTTGGCAGGGTTAAAGGGAATCCCAACAGAGGCAGACAAACCAGAGGGAAATAACACTGCAAGGCACTGAGCATAACACAGGCATCGGAACTATCATCCACAGACATAGGCCAGGAGCTGTGGGATAAACTCCAGATCAACAGAGCTGCAGGGGCTAAAGGAGCGAGAACAGAGGTTTATCCTCACTGGAGTCAAGGAAGGAAAGGAAAGAGAGAGCACATTTGGAAAAGGGAAGAAGTATTGCTGAAAACTAGTATCTAAAGAAACTGGGAGCTGAAACTGTCCAAAGCTGGAGGGGAATATAAGCCTATAAATTCAAGAATTCATGTGAATCACAAATAGGATAAAAGAAAAGAAACCTGTGCTAAAGCACATCATAGTCAAACTTTGGAAAATTAAAGACAAAACAGAAACCTTGAAAGCAGCTGAGACAAATACGTTCCCTAGAGGGGGCATCAGTTTGGATGGCAGAGCGTCACTTGGAGCCAGGGAGGGCAGAAGCAGACCACTTTTTCAAATGTGGAAAGAAAGAACTGTTATCCGTGAATTTCATATTCAGGAAAATCATCTTTCAAGAATGAAGAGGAAATAAAGACATCCCCAAATGAAAGAAAACTAAAAGAATTAGTCACATAAAGGCCTAGGTTTAACAACTGGCTAAAGGAAATTTTTCAGAAGGAAAGGAAATGAGGAGAGAAGAAATTTTGGAGAATTAGGAATGAAGAAGGGACAAACAGTGACAACAAAAACCCCCAGAAACGCCAGTGCGTGCAAGAGACCATTCTCCTCTTTGCATTTTATAAGTGATATTTGATAATGGAAACAAAAGCCATAACACGTGATAGTCAAGATCATGGGACTCAAAAGTGGGGACAGTCAAGACACCTAAGCGACAGTGGGGTCTTCACACCCCACTCCACAGGTGAAGTGCGACCGTGAGTGGGCTCACAGCAGACAGTAGGCCCCACCTGTGTAGTGTCATACCCAGAATCATCACTCTGAAAGCACCACACAAATGCACTCAAAATCAAGGTGGCAAAATTATAAAAACAAAGAACAGATTCTTGTCTCCAGGACTTAGGACTGGGTGGGGTGGGCAGCGGTACAGGTGGGAGGTGTTCCAAAAATACAGCACCAGGGATCCTTGTGGTCAGGGAAGTCTTCTGTGTTGCCTGTTGCCATAGCTGCACAGACCCACGCAGGTATACAACTGATAGGAGGACACACACACACACGTATCACAGTGCATCTGAACAGAATCAGTGGATCAGTGTCCGTGCAAGCCATGACTGTGACACCTAGTTTTCGAAGATCTTGCCATAAGGGAAACCAGGGCCAGGGCAGACCGATCTCTCTAATTATTTCTTGCACCTGCATGTGAATCTATAATTGCCTTCAAATTTAAAAGTTACTTCCCCTCCTCCCTCCAACATGAAAGCAAAAGGCAGGAAGGCAACACTAGCATTGCTTAGGAAGTGGTAAAACACTTATAATAAGCCAAGGAAGTATGTTGTAATAACTAGAGTAACTGTCGAAAGAACAATAAAAGACTGTAAAACTATCAAGTAGAGAAAGATAAGAAATGATTTTTACAATATACTAACACCTGTGCATGGGATCTAGAGGGATGGTATTGATGGACCTGTTTGCGGGACAGGAATGGAGATGCAGGTGTAGAGAATGGACTTGTGTGCACAGAGGGGCAGGGAGAGGGTAGGAGGAAAGGAGAGGTGGCGTCACATCTACACGCTGTCAGGTGTAAGATGCAGAGCTGGAGACCAGCTGCTGAGCCGCACAGGAGCCCAGGCTGGTGCTGTGTGATAACCTGGAGAGACAGGACGAGTGGAAGGGAAGGAAGTTGGGAGGGTGGGGAACGTGTGTAGAATTATGACCGATTCATGTTGTTGTATGACAGAAACAAACAGCACTGCAAAAATTAAAAAAACAAAAAAAATTTTTTAATTATTAAAAAAAGCCCAGTTGAATCAGACCAACATGAAGAATGGAAGGAGAGAAATGAGGAAGAGAATAGGTGCAGTAAACAGAAAATAAATTATAAAATGTTTGGTTCAAACCTATGTCAAACAGTAGTCATGAAAATGAAAATCTGAAACTGTTCCAAATAAAAAGGTCGCGATTGTTACATGGAATTTAAAAATGATGTAAAAAGAAAGCAAAAGACTTGCACCTCAGATTAAAGGAAACAGAGAACTTGAAAGTTACTTCTTGAATAAGCCAGTCATATTCCTGGCCAGACAGTGCGTACATTTCTGACATTAAGGATTAAAGGGGGACATTATTGCAAAAACATAAGAGACGTGGGTTCCATCCCTGGGTCGGGAAGATCCCCTAGAGGAGGGCATGGCAGCCCACTCCAAAATTCTGGTCTGAAGAATCCCGTGGGCAGAGGAGCCCCGCAGGCGGGCTACAGTCCAAAGGGTCACAAAGAATCGGACGTGCAAGCATAGGCTTATGGGATATTGCTTTGTCTGTGGAATATACTCTAACACATTTGAAGGTTGATTGAACATCAAGTCAGCAACCTAGTATCAAGTGATGCTGCAGGGAAGAAGCTTTTTATTTGTGTATTCGAAACTTGTCTGTAAATTTGAGACTGTTTCCCGAAAGTCATGATTTTACAAAAGAAAGGATGTGGCCAGTTTGGAAAACTGCATATAAATCAGTATGTTAGGAATATAAGATGCATTTGAAGAACTAGCGGGTGCTATATCACAAAGGGCCCGATGACTGTATCTCTGATGTTTTAGGATCTTAGGGAAACAAATGTGATGGTCTAGATTGCGTCTTAGAAACCATCATTCCTGCAGCTTGAGAGAGGATTTCATGAAGAGGATGGAGACACGCTAACGAGACAGGAAGACTGTTAGTAAGGCAAGTGCCAGGCTGTCAGATCAGAACTCAGGGAGCTGTGCTCAATGAACAGGACAGTTGGAACCCGGCAAGAGCCTGTGGGAGGAAGGTCGCCTGGGAACTGAATTGGAACAGGATAAGGAGAGCAGGGCAGGTGAGGAGATGGACACATCGACAATTGAGTATAATGACAATAATTTGCGGTCTTTCATATATTTTTATGCCTGGGCTATGTGCATTTTTAAATCATTCAAAGTCGTGAAATTCTACTGCATGAGTGTCCAGGGCCCTTGCACTGTGTCAGGGAAGCATGTCCCTGGCTGGCAGAACCATGCAAGAGCCTGGGGTTGGGAGGCTGTGAGCAGGAGAGGCCTGGAAGAGACTGCTTGGTGTCTGGCTCGGCTCGTGGTGTTTGTGGGAGGTCTTGGGACCACGCCAGCCAGGGCTAGGGTGACAGGTGTCTAATGGCATTCCTTGGCGGTCGGTGCCTGAGGGCAGAGATGTGCATCTGAGTCCGGGGAGCAGAGGTGAGGTTGAATGGTAAGTCAGCCAGCGGGAGGCCCAGAGGACAGCAAGAGAGAGAGAGAGAGACGGTCATTGGCAGAGCTTCCAGTGGTGGCGTGATGTGTGCCCTGCTCAGATGGGATGCTCCTTGCCCTGTTCTCCAGGTAATGCCCTCTGTTCTCTGCTTATCCAGGCAGCAAGGAACACGCTGAGGACTTCTCTGTTCCAAGAACTGGCTGGGCATTTGAGAGACACTATGAGCTTAATTCCTGCAACAAGCCAACTGGAAGGATATTATCCAGACTGATTAGATAATAGATAGAAAAGAAACCTCAGGCTAAGTCGCTTGCTTGAGTGGGAGACCCAGTATGTCTGACTCCAAAGCCCCAGAATTTGCACTACTAGCGCTGTGGCTCAGAGTTACTTAGGCAAGAAAGGATGCAGAAGTGACATCAGAAGAAAGATGATGGAATAGTTTCCTTCTATAATGTAGCTGGAGTTCCAGGTGGCTCAGAACAGCTTGAGAGAGGATTTCATGAAGAGGATGGAGACACGCTAACGAGACAGGAAGACTGTTAGTAAGGCAAGTGCCAGGCTGTCAGATCAGAACTCAGGGAGCTGTGCTCAATGAACAGGACAGTTGGAACCCGGCAAGAGCCTGTGGGAGGAAGGTCGCCTGGGAACTGAATTGGAACAGGATAAGGAGAGCAGGGCAGGTGAGGAGATGGACACATCGACAATTGAGTATAATGACAATAATTTGCGGTCTTTCATATATTTTTATGCCTGGGCTATGTGCATTTTTAAATCATTCAAAGTCGTGAAATTCTACTGCATGAGTGTCCAGGGCCCTTGCACTGTGTCAGGGAAGCATGTCCCTGGCTGGCAGAACCATGCAAGAGCCTGGGGTTGGGAGGCTGTGAGCAGGAGAGGCCTGGAGAGAGACTGCTTGGTGTCTGGCTCGGCTCGTGGTGTTTGTGGGAGGTCTTGGGACCACGCCAGCCAGGGCTAGGGTGACAGGTGTCTAATGGCATTCCTTGGCGGTCGGTGCCTGAGGGCAGAGATGTGCATCTGAGTCCGGGGAGCAGAGGTGAGGTTGAATGGTAAGTCAGCCAGCGGGAGGCCCAGAGGACAGCAAGAGAGAGAGAGAGAGACGGTCATTGGCAGAGCTTCCAGTGGTGGCGTGATGTGTGCCCTGCTCAGATGGGATGCTCCTTGCCCTGTTCTCCAGGTAATGCCCTCTGTTCTCTGCTTATCCAGGCAGCAAGGAACACGCTGAGGACTTCTCTGTTCCAAGAACTGGCTGGGCATTTGAGAGACACTATGAGCTTAATTCCTGCAACAAGCCAACTGGAAGGATATTATCCAGACTGATTAGATAATAGATAGAAAAGAAACCTCAGGCTAAGTCGCTTGCTTGAGTGGGAGACCCAGTATGTCTGACTCCAAAGCCCCAGAATTTGCACTACTAGCGCTGTGGCTCAGAGTTACTTAGGCAAGAAAGGATGCAGAAGTGACATCAGAAGAAAGATGATGGAATAGTTTCCTTCTATAATGTAGCTGGAGTTCCAGGTGGCTCAGAGGTAAAGAATCTGCTTTCCAAAGCAGGAGATGCAGGAGACATGGATTCAGTCCCTGAGGAGGAAATAGCAACCCACTCCAGTATTCTTGTCTGGGAAATCCCATGGACAGAGGAGCCTGGTGGGCTACAGTCCATGGGGTCACAAAAAGGGGGACATGACGAGCGGCTGAAAACACATAATGTAATTAGAATTGGAAAGCTTGGTAGGTAGCTGTGAAAACTCGCCCTCTTACTACTAATCAATGATGTCTCCTAGAAATATATTTATTTTATTTACTGATGTAAGATTGATTTGCAACATCATGTTATTTTCAGGTGATTTTCAGTGATTCAGTTATACATATGCTAGAATTTTAGAATTTCAGGACTAGATGGACTGAGTTGCCAATTTATCAGTCTTCTCTGTAACCAGTTGTGAAATTGTCACCCAGAGAAGTGAGGCAAATTTGGCAAGGATACTTAGATCCTTGGATACTAAAACTCAGATGGGCCCTTTGAATTTTGTTGAATGAAACCACAAAGGCATGGTTACTTTTATCAATGGTGCGTTTTGTTTTTCATGAATCCATTGCTTCACAGAGAATGTAAAATAAATGAATAAAGCAAACAAAATTGGAAAAACCCTAGTATACATTTTTATATAGCACCCATATAATATTTTATAAATTAGTTTGTGACATATGGATCATAGTAAAGCATTTCATAAAAACTGGCTTCTCTCTTATAATCATTAGTTTAATGATTCTTCACAATTATATTGGAGCAATATTTATTTTATGGCATTATCATAAATAAAGATACCATCAAATAAATTCTCTCCCTATGGCAGCAAAAACAGGTGGCAGCTGGTTTGTGCATTTCTGTGATTTTTTGGTATTTTAGTTGGTTTATCTTGGTCATTATGATTTCAGATACTGAATGAATCTTAAGGCCACTGAATGAAGATGTGGAAATTATAGTAGGTGTGGCTGGTTTTGCTTAAACTACTGGTGCCTTCGCTCCTTTGCTGACCTTGCATCCATACACTTAGACATCACCCCCCTTAATATGGGTGGGTACACCACTGTCCTGGTTTCCAGGCATGGGAAGGATCCCCTACGCTCCCACTGCACAATGCTGCTAACTCTCAGTATTGACAGGCTTCAGACTCTTGCCAATCTAGTGATAAAATCAACATTACTGTAGTACCGATTGGAGTTCCCTTGCTTATTAGGGAGATAGAACATGTTTTTCTAATAGTCTGCCCACTTTTCTACTGGATAATTTGTCATTTTTGTTATTTTTTATACTGGGAATATTCTCACATGTTTTCGGAAAAAGTATTTGCTCCAGGATGTATGCAAAATGTCTTATTTCAATATGTATTGTCTTTTCACATCTTCATAGCAATTTTAAGACCCATTGGCCAACCACTTCCTTAACAGAAAGTGTTTTTAGCATCTAATGAAGTCTTCCTTTTCTAGGTAAACGTCAACTACATCATCTTCAGTTCAGTTCAGTCGCTCAGTCGTGTCTGACTCTGCGACCTCATGAACCACAGCACGCCAGGCCTCCCTGTCCATCACCAGCTCCTGGAGGTTACCCAGACTCATGTCCATTGAGTCGGTGATGCCCTCTAACCATCTAAAACATCATCTTAGTAAAGTTTATTAGTTTTGCTTTCAATATTTATTTCATAAATAAATAAATTTACCTTAAATGACTTTAATATGTCACATGAAATGGGGATATTAGTTTCCTTTCTCCTGTATATAAAAGCAATTGCTTTCTGCACCATTTTCCCTCCATCTCCAACTTCAGCTCTGTCATGATCAGATTTCTGTGTTAGTGTAAGTCTGTCTTCTATTTGTTTATCTCTGCACCAGTAAAATGTGTCCTAATCATGTCGTTTATAATATGTCTTGATTAGGCACATCCCTCTACCTTGCCTCTTCAACAATGTTCTTTTTGACTGTTGACAATAAGTAAATTTCAAAGCCAGCCTGATGCAGAAAATGACCTGTTGGAGATTTGTGTGCATTTGTGTTGAATAGAATGAGCAATCCAAGGAGAATCAACATACTTTTCATATTGTCTTCTGTTCATGGGAGTCTCCAGGCAAGAATACTTGGGTGGTTGCCATGCCCTCCTCCAGGGGATCTTCCTGACCCAGGGATGGTGAAGAGCCTGGAGACTCCAGCCCGTGGGGTCACAAAAGGTTGGACACTTCTACTACATTGTCTTCTAAATTTGTACATCTTCTACTGTATTTATTCCTAGATATTCTACAACTTTTGTTTCTATTGTAGGTGGAACTTAACCCAGGATGTTAGTTC
Organism: Madoqua kirkii; assembly: GCA_006408675.1. Classification (NCBI taxonomy): domain Eukaryota; kingdom Metazoa; phylum Chordata; class Mammalia; order Artiodactyla; family Bovidae; genus Madoqua; species Madoqua kirkii. The sequence continues at coordinate 4,365 of SJYC01042256.1, read as the reverse complement.
ATCTGCTTTATTTTTATTTCAGTAGAGTTGGATGTATTTCGACCATCCTATGTTGTGCTTTTAATACCTCCTTTTTCCTTTCCTTCTTTTCTTTTTCCTTTCCTTAATTTTGTTTCCTTCATTTTTCTTTCAGATTGATTGAAACTTTAAACTTCTCATTCCTTTTCTTTCTCTTCCAGTTCTTTCAGAACTTACGTATAGCTGTCTCTCATCATCTGTGGTGGGGGGACTGATGCCAGAATCCATGCAGGGGACCACCATCTGGGGATGCTTATGCCCTGTGGCTGGCCCTCTGTTATCTGCAGGTTCTGGATCCAGGAATTCAACCAAGTTTGTGATCACTGGTTATTTGGTTCCATGAGTGTGGAACCATAAGTAGATAAGGTTGAGTGTTTATTGAAAAAAGTCCACATTTAAGTGAACCCTCACAGTTCAAATCTTTGTTGTTTAAGAGTCACTATGCATTAGGGATTATCCTGGGTATTTTGAAAGGGAAGATTTCCTGGAGTAAGGAATGACTACCCACTCCAGTATTCTTGCCTAGAGAATTCCATGACAGAGGAGCCTGGCAGGCTATAGTCCATGAGGTCGCAAAGAATGGGGCACGACTGAGGAAGTAACACTTTCACTTTTTCACACAGCTCAAACCCTTGTTGTTCAAACCTAGTGATTATTCTGGATATTTTAAAAGGGTCAATGAACAAAACATATAGCTCACCAATATATCTGCCTTACTCATAAACAACACAAAGATTTAAGATGAGTATGCTTTTGTTTTCTGGTTCAGATATTTTAGATAAATTCTACTTTTAAGCACCAATTTTAAGTATTGTTGTTGTTATTTTGCCATGTAGTCAATGGTTATTTAACCTGTTACTTTATAAATACATTTCTTGTTAACCTTCTTGCTGGTCAGTTATCCAAGTTTATAGTCCTTCTGTTTAAAGAACATCCTTTAAAATTTTCTTTACCGAATGTTTATAGATCAGTTGTTGTTTATCAGAGAAAAATTTCTGTTTCTCTCTCTCTTTAAGTGGTTGAACTTTAAGGGGAGCTTATTACACATGCGTTTCTGGATCGGCAGCTCTCTCTTGCCCGCACCCCGGTGGGCCCTTTGGCTTCCGTTGTTCCCAAGGCAACCTTCAGTGTACCTGCCGTTTAGGTTTCCGGCGTTTGCTTTTTCCTCCCTAATTTTCAAGTCTTTATCACTGGTGTCCTGAAATATCAATACTTTGGATCTGGGTATAAATTTTCATTTTTAGATTTCTTGGGCTACCTGAATCTCAAGAAAGGTGTCTTATAATCAATTCTAGAATATTGATATCATCACCAATAAAAACATTGCTTCATTTCTCTTATAGACTTGAAATAAATATGTCTAAAACCATGACAAACTATTCTTCATGTCTTAGCTCATCTTCAAGTTTAACATCTCATTTTCATCCTGTGTGGCAGTCTCAATAATTTCTTCAGATTTCACTTTCAGATAAATAATTCTGCCTTCAACTGTATCTAATCTGCTATTACTTTTTGAATTTCAGAACTAGAGAATAGTTTCAGAGATTTGGTATGCTTCCTTCTGTTTCCAGTGTACCTGGAGAAAGAATTTCTTTCTTTGCCATATTTTACCATATAGTTTCAGAGATTTGGTATGTTTCCTTCTGTTTCCAGTATACCTGGAGAAAGAATTTTTTTTCTTTGCCATATTTTACCATCAACTGGTTTTTACTCATTCTTCTGTATTTCCTTTTACAGTTTATGATGTTTCTTTGAAATTTATCTGTGGGAATTCTTTGAGAACTGAGTGAAAATTGGATTTCCTGGAAAGGATTTGCCTTTCCTTCTAAGAAATGTTGACTATTGCTAACCTGAGACCACTTGAATTTCTGGCTTGGCATTTTCAAAACATGGGGACAGCTGGAATTTGAGTTGAAAATGTGTGTGAAAGCCAGTAGAAACGATGAGATACCAAGGAACATGTTGCCCCATTCTGGGCTGTGCTAAACCCAAGGCAGGTGAGCTTCCCCTTTGTCCCCCTGTATGATGTCATTTGTTTCTAAATTGCCCTATCCCTTTGAATTTTGACTGTAAGTGGGCATATATTTGATGCTCCAACTTGGGAGATTACTTTCTCTCTTGCTCTTGTGCTCCATGTGTGGAAATAAAATCAGAAAGTTGATTTCAATAGTATTCCTCCAATGCTTCTGGGGAAAAAGGGCTTAAGTGCCTTCTTACATCTGTGGATTATTTTCACACTTCATTACCTGCTTCTGAGCAATGCATTAGAACATAGTCTTAAAAATGTTTCATGCTGAATTGTGTGTGTATGAAAAGTTATCTCGGGTCATCCTGTCATACAGAGTCCTTCAGAACAATTTTCTTGGATCTCAAAAATAGAAAATTTAATTAATCATACTCCCAGCTTACGGACACATTGTAACCATTAGTCCACCTCATTGCAATTGTTCTTATCCTACAGACAATAATTCTGATATTTTTAATATGTATTTTGGGAGTATTCTTTCAAACTGTGTTATTGGTATTGTTGTGATTGGCATGTATTTTTAATTTATCCACATGATATCATAATATCCATTTTGTTTATTATTTTTCCCCCCACTAAGCACTATTTGTTTTAGAGATTTCTCTATGTTTGGTATGTAATTTTAATTGAAAAAGCTATGACAAACCTAGGCAGCATGTTAAAAGCAAAGATATCGCTTTGCCAACAAAGATCCGTAAGTCAAAGCTATGGTTTTTTCAGTAGTCATGCACTGATGTGAGAGCTGGACCACAAAGAAGGCTGAGCGCTGAAGAACTGATGCTGGAGAAGACTCTTAAGATTCCCTTGGACAGCAAGGGGATCAAACCAGTCAATTCTAAAGGAAATCAACCCTGAATATTCATTGGAAGGACTGATGCGGAAGCTGAAGCCCCAATACATTGGCCACTTGACGTGAAGAGCTCATTGGAAAAGGTTTTACTGCTGGGAAAGACTGAGGGCAGAAGGAGGAGGAGACAGAGGACAAGATGGTTGAATGGCATCACTGACTCAATGAACATGAGCTTGAGCAAACTCTGGGAGACAGTAAAAAACAGGGAAGCCTGACGTGCTGCAGTCCAGGTAATCGCAAAGAATCGGACATGACTTGGCGACTGAAGATCAACAATTGGTTCTTCTCACTATTGGGCTGGCCCAAAAGTTCATTTTGATTTTTCATAAGATGGTACAGAAAAAACCCAAACAAACTTTTTGGCCAGTCCAATATTAAATTCTCCGTGGAAGTTGTCTACCACATTTACATACCTACTCATCTAGGAAATATTCCTTTTTAGCCCCTGACTTCCAGCATTATAAGGATGCTGCAGGAAGCACACTCACACGTGAGCCCTTGAGATCTGAGTTGCAACTGCAGTATTGCTGTACCTCCTTGACTAATAGTGCTAGACTGAGCTCTGTAGCAAAACCAGTCTATACTTCCACCAGTATTTTAGGAAGGGATTCACGTCTCATATTTCTCTAATGCTTGGCTCTATCTTGCTTTCAAATTTATCTATTTACTTTGTTCACGGTTTTTGTCATTAGACAGAAATAATTCTAATATGCTCTGATGATAATTTGTTGGCGATTGTTTCCTACTTAAGCTTTATACTTTTGCCATTCTTCTAGGTCATTAAGGTATGGCCCTACATTTTTCTCAATTAACTGTGAAATTTTCTCTTCCACACTGAAATACTTAATTCATCTAGAATTCTGCAAGCTCTTGTTACTGTGCATTTAGGTTACCACTGAGGAACTGAATTTTAATTGTATTTGGTTTTAATTTAAATGTAAAATCTGAAATAGTGTAAAATGTTTTCCATCACACATAACTGTTTTGATAGGCATGCACTTAACTGTTTCATTATGTAAGATATTTTTGTTTTACTGTGGTGTGTTATTACACACATGCATTATTTCTATTATTATGTGTAAACATATTATAGACCTATTAATGATTGGTGTCAACCAGTTGGTTTCATTAAAAAGTTTTTTTTCTATGCATTGTTGTAGTGTTGTGGTGTATTTATTTGAACACATTATGAAAAAGGAACAGCTAGTTTGATACTTGCAAATTGTAATTATTAAATATATTTTAAAGTTATTATTATTTAGTCAATGTATCTAACTTATTTTTTGAGTCTGAAAATAAGTATTACCAGATGTTTGCATTTAAAAGGAAACCAAATCACTGATGCAGAATCAAGTGGAGATGTGGATGTGTATAACAATGAGAACCAATTAAAAAAAAGAGAGTGTTAGAGACTGGAAAACGTAGGCAACAAAGTTTGTGATAAATGACAATTACAGATTGCCCTAACATA
>SJYC01042254.1:0-75739 GCA_006408675.1 Madoqua kirkii | reverse complement strand
AGAATATAGAAACCTCTCAAAATGAATGGGGCTATTTTATTTTAAAGTCTTAAACAACAGTTTCTTCAGGCTTGGTAGCTGCGATCTAGAATCAAATTTGTAAGTTAACTGTATCAAGGGATAATCAGAGGCAGTGCAGAACAAAGTCATCTCTAGTGTTTAACTCCCTTCAGTGCTGTTGATGTTTAATCTAAACACTAAAACTCTCCTTTTAGACTGCAACGTCTTGCCTTTCTACAAAACACTTTTACAAACTATTTTCTTATTGGCTTAAAAATTTAAAGTTTTTCATAGATGCATTTTATTGTTAATTTTTATTGTTAATATAATTTAAATGATCGTCACTTTTAACTGAGTTTTCTCTATAGAACTTACTTTTAATTGAGAAAAAAAATCCTCCAGAAGAGCTGAGATATCTAGTACTTCTGAGTAAATCCTGTTAAATGAAGAGTAGTCTAACATTTCTGTGTTAAAATGGGTATGTGTTAAAGTCTAAATATTTTCATAGGCATCATCTTTTTGCCTTTATTCATTAGCAGCTCCTTTTGAGAAACATTTATAAGACAAAACTCATGAGATAAACAGTCTTTTTTTATCGACTGGTTTGAATTGAGATGACACAAGCTGAGACTTCGGTACTGTTCTGGTATAGAATATGAATTTATTCAAAATAAAGATATAAGAGCTTTGCTGAAATGTTTCTACACGTCTAGATAATCCAAAACTCAGTTGTAGATATTCACAATTAAATCTAGTTTATTGTTTGCAGTCTTAACGCTTAAATTTGTTCAGTTCTTTCTTCGCTTTCAACTTTGAGCTGGATGCAGAAACTAGATAGGGCCTTGGGTGGTTTCAGCTTCATTTCAAAGAATTCCTTTTGTTGAAACCTAGAAATGCTGAAGACTTTTAGCCCTCCACTTGAACAGTTTAATCAGAGATCTCCAGCTGATTTTGAGCAAAATATACCCTAATATTACAGATCTTGTTTGTAAACTCCATGTATGTAGTAGCAGGAGCCAACATCCTATTTAAATGTGATCCATTAGAAATGACTTCATATAACAAAGTCAAAAGATAATTGTACCCATTATTTGACATTATACTAGAATTTATAGCCAATAAAGCAAGGAATAAAGCAGAAACAATGGATTCAAATATTGGAGACTAGACAAAATTTTCATTTTTTGTAGATGGTATGTTATCTAGAAAATATGAGATTAAGTGTAAAAACTATTACAACCAATAATAAAGTTTGGTAAATGAAACAGATATAGAGGAATTTTTTTATCCTAGCAGTAAATAATGGGAAAAATATCTGTAAAAGATCCTATTGACAGGGACAGAATCATCCAAAATTATAAACTGTGTTGTAATAAATCTGTGAAAACAGAACAAGAAAACCCTAGAAGTTTTTCACTGGACATAGGAGAAATAATTAGGTGAGTGGTCCTGTCTGCTTAGTACACACACAGATGACACATAACAGGGAAAATTAGTGGGATGTGTCTTCCCCACCCCTCTGTTTCTCTCTAGGGAGTTTAGTGTTTCTTCCTTGACCCTCTGCTGCTGCTGAGTCGCTTCAGTCGTGTCCGACTGTTCGGCCCCGTAGACGGCAGCCCACCAGGCTCCCTGTCCCTGGGACTCTCTCTGCCTTCTCCTAAGTAGGGAGCTGCAGCCAGACTTCTAGAGGGTTTGACTTCTATGCTCACCTCCAATCACCAAGACGCTTTCTCAGCCACTCACCTACAGAGTTCATGAAAGAGAATCTAAGTAGTCCGGTTTGGGACTCCCACCCTGAGCCACATCCCTAACCTTATTACCTGAGGGCAGTGATCTTGCCTTTCTCCAAGTGATCATTTGTTTCCCATGAAGGGAAGTTGTGTGATTAATTTGTGGGTTCAAAAACTTATGACCACCCTCCCAAACCCGTAACTGCACATTTTTTCCTTGAGTTTATCTTTCTTTAAGAGGCACAACAAAGGTAAAGACCTGTAAGACAATAGCCTATGTCTGATGTAACAAAAAGAATCTGTTGCTTATTTTTCACCCTTGAGCAATTCTATTTCTCTTGTTCTCTCTCTCTCTCTCTTTTTTTTTGGCTGTGTTTTAAATCCTCCAATCTTTTAAATCTACAAATCCAATTATCAGTTACTTTAATTTTATATTAACCTACTACATGCCAAGCACTGTGTTAAGCACTGGGTGTAAAATAATGAATGTATATAAAAATGTGTGTGTGTTTATATGTAGAGAGATACATATGTGCATATATATGTCGACATGTATGAATGCACATACACATAGATCCTAATTATGAAAATACGTACACAAAGGAAAAAGACTGTAAGGAGTACAAAATAAGACAATTTCTGAGAGGTGATATTGCAGATTATTTTTAAGATACTCTATTTTCTTCAAATGTTTATAAAGAGAACTGATTATAATTTTTCATCTGGGAAAACTATCCCGAAGAACATTTTAAAAATAAAGAAATCTAAATTATCGTATCATGTCTGTTGCTATGCCCCAGGCATGAGCTCCACACTGATGGGATGCAGATTTCTGCTTCAGAACCACTGCTGCTGTTGCTGCTGCTGCTGCTAAGTCGCTTCAGTCGTGTCCAATTCTGTGCGACCCCAGAGACGGCAGCCCACCAGGCTTCCCTGTCCCTGGGATTCTCGGGGCAAGAACACTGGAGTGGGTTGCTATTTCCTTCTCCAATTACCAGGCGGCAATTCAACACTACTGCCACCTGGTGGTGGGTCCCTATAATTGCAGGCTTAGTTCTTTTCTGAGATGGCTGTTTTCAAGGTAAGTTTGGTTCTTGAATATTTCCATTCTGTCATGTGCCTGTAACGATCATCTTATTTCTTTAACAGAAGAGCACTGTGTTTGCAACTGATGAATATTCTGACCTCTAAAATATCCAATCATCCACTTGCAATGAGGTTTCTCTAAAATGATGCATTACATAGTATTTGGAGGCAAGGAAACATATTAGAAAATGACCAGAGCAATTCTGGCATATATTAAGTAATACATGGTCCCAGTGGATTACTTACACCATGTATATATAGATAATTCATTGAGTAGAGACCTACTCAAATTAACCCTGTAATCTTTCTTTTAGTTGCCTCTGATATCTCTCCAAAGCAAGGTAATTTGTTTCCTTCTATCATGGGCCCTTTATTACTGGGGCCAAGTAATGACCTCTCAGTTTCCAGTATAAATTACTGGAATCCCAGGATACCTGGATTTTTCACACAGTCACTTTATTAATCCTCCTCTATGTAGAAATATTTTTTCCAGAAATGATTCTGGCTCTGAAGTCTTAAAAACAAGCAAACAGACAGAACGACTGACTGCTCTCATCCTGGACTCTGGATAGATTTGGCATTCTTCCCAAATATTCTCTCTAAAAACAGCTACTTTCCCCCACCATCCTTACTCATCCTTGTTTGTCCCATTTACCAGCTCTTAGGATGTCTGGTCTGTATTTCAGAAATCTAATTTTCAGCAACAGGAAAGAATATAATTTTTACAATTTAATTAATAACACAATTGTTATTGTGGGGTTATTGTGATTGTTATACTGGGGTGAGACAAGGGGCAACAGTGAGTATAAACAAACCAGAAAGTATGAAAGTGAACATTAAGTTTCTCAAAGCTAAGATACGGCGTTTTTTCATATGCTTGCATTCGTCACATTGAGATGCATTTTATGGCCTAGATATGACTAATATATGTATTTTGATCATGTAGTGCATCCTAAGTTATAAAGGTTAACATGTAGGGAATTAATCTCATATTTCTTCACCTTGAATGCTTACAGGTGTGATTCAGTTTATGGTAGGTACATAATCAATGACATCCTGGAATGAAAAGAGTGCACATTCCCCTCATAGTAAGCTCTGTCTTCGTTATGCATATGAATGATTGAACATCTAACAGAGTAATTTGAGAACTTGAGTAATGCAGAAAGGCTATTCTGTTTTTGTCTGTTTGCAAAATTCAGCCACAAGGCAAAGCCATGTCTGGAGCCAATGGAAGATCTATATTTACATTTTAGGACGAGACTTGCTTCCTTTAAACCCTAAAATACTGCTGAAGATCTAGAGAAAAGAGGAACACTTAACTGGAAAGAGTTTGTATTGCTTTTCTCATTTAACAAGAAGAACAGTTTTAGTGGAAACTTAACACAAACTGTATTTAACAAGATAGGATGAAGTTCTCTCGTTCTACAAATGCAGAGTAAAGTATAATTCTGGATCTTCGCTGGGGTTAAGATTGAATGAGGAGGAGATGACACATTAAAAGAGGCATTTGTGGGTGGTGTATTGTTATTTCTTCTTTGATATGAATAAATTGAAGAAGCCTTCAACAATTAGCCCTCACCAAAGAGAACTGGTTGTGGTGTTTGCCTCCTGTCTCTTGTTTACTGAAGCGAACATGTGATGGAGAGCAGAGCTGCAGGCCCTGCAGGGAGGTTCAAACTGTTTGGAAAGCGAGCCCAAGACACCAGCAACATTCACAACAGCCTACTTGTCGGGGAGAGGACCAGGTACACAGCGGGCCGTGCATGGATATGCTTGCTCTTCTGGTCATGAATTGTAATCGGATTATTTCAGGCAAGCAGCAAGACAGACATGAAAGATATGTTGACTTGATGCTACTGCAGATATTCTAAACTTACCCTTACCGCTCAGTGCTTACATACCTAACCACATGGATCTGAGAATTCTCTGGTGGTCCAGTGGTTAGGTTCACTGCCCAGGGTGCGGGTTCAATCCCTGGTCAAGGAACTAAAATCCTGCAAGCTAAGTGGCCAAATAAATAAATAAGTGAACTTTTCCTCTTTTCCCCATTTTTAAACTGAGTCAGGCAGGAAGTGTTACAATCTATGACAGAATGAACAAAATGGGGAAGGTGACCTTTGGTTGAAAATAGGAATTTAATTCTAAGAACTACCAGCTTAAAACCCAAATCCTTATTCCCTTCCACTAGATAATGACGCAAGGGATTCCTCCATATTAATAGCAGCTCAGATGGATCAGCTTTCCTGAAAGAATCCCTCCAAATTGGAAAATGTTTGGTGGCTCAGAGGTTAAAGCTTCTGCCTAGAATGTGGGAGACCCGGGTTCGATCCCTGGGTCAGGAAGATCCCTGGAGAAGGAAAAGGCAATCCACTCCAGTACTCTTGCCTGGAGAATCCCATGGAGGTAGGAGCCTGGTGGGCTACAGTCCACAGGGTTGCAAGGAGTCGGACACGACTGAGCGACTTCACTTCACCCTCTTAAGAGAGTGAAGAGAATCCCTGCTCCACCCAGCCAGTTCCCAAGTAACCAGACCTCCCTCTTCCGGGGACACTGGGGATGGCCCAGGAACCTCACAGCCAAGGGCTTGCTTTGTTTTAGAGCTGAAGAGGCATTTCTAGGAGTTTTCACTTGTAAATACAAAGGGGGTGTGATGCAGTGAACAGCTATTAAAGCCTCTGCTGGGAGTCTCATCTCTACCATGTGTGGACTGTCTTCAAACCAATCACTCCCTTTCTGGGATATGGGAAGGGGACCCATATTAGTCACACAGCTCAAAAGATCATTTTAAGAATCAAAATAAGATCATGGTTACTAAAGAAAAGTACCCTGGGCATAATGATATACATGACTTTGTTTTTATTAGGAAATTTAAATGATCTGTTTAGCATATTTAAGATTTTAAAGTATGAGTATTCTATTTGTATGAAATCAGAACATTTTCTGGTACTTTCCCATGTCCAGCTATCTGGCAAGTCTTCCAGTATAGGTGAGCTGCAGCTAACCTGTATTGCGAACTAAGCACAGTGAAATTAATTATATGTTATCTAATCTCATCATTGTTAACACATAGGCAAATTAAATATAGATTGAATCATTAAATTGTCAACAACCTAAGACTACTATTTTCATCATATAGACAAACAGATGGAGCTGAGAGAGAGGAAAAAGGATGAGCCCAAAGTGAAACAGGCAGAACAGGAGTTTGATCCCCGGTCTGTCTGCGTTATTATTGAGTTTGCACCGTTGCCTGGAATGCAGCTTTCTTGGCTTTGACCTGACTCAGCACAGCCCAAGGCTCTCATTTCCCCATTCATCTCGGGCTTCATTTTCCTTTTGTTAGGAATTCCCCACGCTTTCCACCACCAGCTCCGGCCACTCCTCCCCCACATTTTTCCTCTGAACAGAGCTTAAAGAGCAGGCTTTGCTGTAGTCAGTTTTCCAGAAGCCCCGTTGCCTTCGGATGTCCAAGCATCAGCTCATGTTTTCATCCTGGCTTGTACGCTCTTTCCATCTGGTATATATTCTTTGGAAATTCCAACCCAAGCTGAATCCTTGAACATTTCTGAGCATCACCCAAATCTTCTTCAACACATGTCCTTTTGAAAGTCTTGGACCATGGAATGCAGCTTCTTTTTCATTCTTTTTCTCATGCTGATAACACTGTGCCCAGAAATCTGTTTTTAGGGAGAAATTCTGCGTTTGTAAGTTCCTTGCATCACAGACTCAAACTATTATCTTTATCATGGTTTTCAACTGTTTTCTTAATGCCATTTCTGGACTAACATATACGACCAAATGATTTTCATAATAGCTTATATTTTCAAGTGGTCATTATCTGTCAGGCACCATGTTAAGTATTTCACATACTCTGTGTATTTAAATTTCAGTTCTCATCCTAACACTCTTGAGTTAGATACTGTCACTAATCCATTGAACAGATAAAGGAAAGGGAGCCCGGTGAGGTTTGGTCGAGGTGATGGGTGTTGCTGGGAAGGGTAGGTCCTGGCCTGGTTTAGGTTGTCTGACTTCGGATGCATAGCTCTCAGCCAGGACACTTTATCACCTTCCTTGTGTTGGATCCTGAGTAGTCTCATCACTTATCTAACTTCTTAATGTCAAGTCTTTGTATGTAAATAGGAACACCTGTGATTCAATATCCAGATTGAAGTTTTTTAATCCAGCAAGTCATCCATGTCTCCCTATTGTGTGTCAAGTAAACAAATCTTTTGACAAGTTGATACTTATTTCTTATTTTTAAGCAGATGCCTGGGGCCCTGTGGAAGAAGTCTCTAGCTAACATTATGTGGCATGATGCAGGGGCCAAAGGGATAAGCAACGAAGTTCCTTGTTATAACTATTTCTGCTTCACCATGCAGAGTTATGAAGAAGGATATGAGAGGCCACTTCATGCCTGGAGCATTACAGCTGAGCCCTGGGATGTCACAGACTCTGACAATAGGCTGGTCGTGTGGGATTATGTATGTGGTTAGATTTTGAGAACATTTTTCAGTTTTATCCAAACTACATTTAGGAAAATCTTGCCTGTAAGCTTTGTGAAAATTGGCTTCTTTTCTAGAAGAATTTGCTGTATTTTTTTATATACTGCCTAAACTAATGGGGAATGATGGATGTGTATCATTTGTTTTACTAAATTATTAACAATTCCTTGAAGTACAGAAAAAATAATATATTTCTGGCAGACAGCATGTTGCAGTGGAATGGATGTGGCAGGCAAAGACTGAAGGTGTTGGCTTAAATTCTGGCTCAACTTCCTGTAAGATAACATAAAATTCAACTGTAGTTCGCTTACAATGCATGTCAGCTCGCCCTCACCAGTTTTATCAACCTGGGAAAGTCAGTTATGCTTCCTGAATCCCAGTTTGTTTGCTCATTATTGTGTTCATTCATTCATTCATTCATTCATTCATTCACCTCTTGAGTCTGTACTGAGTTTCAGGCAGAATCTGAGGGCCTAAGGAAGACACTGCGCTCATGTCTTTCTTCTTCTGTCAAATGCCCGTGATGCTACTTCCTTGAGTTCCAAAATAGTTGTCATGTACAGACATCTTATGAAGTTGAAAGTATGACAGAGAATTGGTAATTACACTTTTAAAAAATTGTGGCTTATAAAAAATCACTACCTTCAGTTCAGAACTTTTTGTCACCCCAAATGTACCCATTAAGAAGTCACTCCCTATTCCCCCGTATGTGGTAAGGCCACATTTTTATTAATATTTATCTATTCATCAGTTAGTGGACATCTGGGTTATTTCTACTTTGTGGCCACCTGTGCAGCTATGAATATTCATGTGTAGGCTTTTCTTTGCCCACATGATTTGATTTCTTTTGGGTGTATACTTAGGAGTGGAATTACTGGGTCATATGGCAAAAGGAGAAGAGGGCAGTAGAGGATGAGATGGCTGGATGGCATCACTACTCAGTGGACATGAATTTTAGCAGACTCCAGGAGATAGTGAAGAACAGGGAAGCCTAGCATGCTGCAGTCCATGAGGTTGCAAAGAGTCAGACATGACTTATCAGCTGAACAATAACAATAAATGATAACTCTATGTTTAAGTTATTGAGGAATGGCCAAACTGTTTTCCACAGCAATTGTACCGTTTTACCACCAGCAGAGTATTCGTTTCCAGTTTTTCCATAGCCTCACTTACACTTGTTATTTTCCACTTTCTAATTTGGCCATCCCAGTGACTATAAAGTGCTATCTCATTGTGGTTTAGAGTTCAGTTTCCCTGATGACTAAAGATACTAAGCATCTTTTCATGTGCTTCTTGGCCATTTGTATATGATCTTTGGAGAAATGTCATTCAAGTCCTTTGTGCATTTCTAAATTGGGTTGTTTGTCTTTCTGTTGTAAGAGTTCTTTAAATGCAATTTAGGTGATAGACCCTCATCAGATATAAGATGCAATTATTTTCTCTCATTCTGTGGGTTGTTTTTTCCTTCTTTGATAGTATCCATTGATGCACAAAAGTTTTTAACTTTGATAAAACCCAATATATCTGCTTGTTGCTTGTGTTTTTGATGTCATGTCTAAGAAATATGCCAAATCAATGTTATTCCTAGGTTTTTTTTTCAAATAGTTGAAATATTTTAGTCCTTATAATCTAAATTGTTGATAAATTTTGAGTTAATGTTTGTATATTTTATGAGGTAAGGCTTCAGTTTTATTCTTTTGCATACTAAGTATGCAATTGCACCAGTACTATTTGCGGAAGACAGTTCTTGATTGAATGGTTTTGGCATCCTTACCCTGGTGGCTCAGAGGTTAAAGCATCTGCCTCTGATTCAGGAGACCTGGGTTCAATCCCTGGGTCGAGAAGGAAATGGTAACCCACTCCAGTATTCTTGCCTAGAGAATCCCATGGACAGAGAAGCCTGGTAGGCTACAGTCCACGGGGTTGCAAAGAGTTGGACACGACTGAGCGACTTCTCTTCGTCCTCTATCAAAACTCAATTAGCCGTAGATATATGGGTTCACCTCTAGACTCTCAATTCTATCCATTGACCTATATGTCTATCCTTATGCCACTACCACTGAAGGAGTAGATTTGTAGTAAGAATCGAAAATGAGAAGTAGCAATGTTCCAAATTTGTTCTTTCCTTGTCAAGATTGTTTGGCATTCAAGGTCGCTTGCAATTGTACATGGAATTTAGGGTTGAATTTTCCATTTCTATAGAAAGGACTATTGGGATTTTGATAGGGACTGTACTGAATCTGTAGATTACCTTAGGAAGTGTTACCATGTTGATAATATTAAACTCTCCAATCCATTAACACGGTATGTCTTTCCATTGATGTATATCTCCTTAATTTCTTTCAACAGTAATTTGTAGTTTTCCTCATGCAGGTGTTGCCCCTTCTTGTTAAATTTATTAAGTATTTTATTCTTTGGACGCTATTGTAAATGGAATCATTTTTCTAATTTCACTTTTGCATTGTTCATTGTTAGCATATAGACTTACCACTGATGTTTACATGTTGATATCGTTTCCTGCAAATTTGCTGGACTCACTTATTAATTCAAATAGTTTTTGTGGATTCTTTAGGACAGTCTATATACAAAATCATATCACATACAAATAGACAGTTTTACTTCTTCCTTTACAATATGAATATACTTATTTCCTTTTCTTACCTAATTGCTCTTGCTAGAACCTTCAGGGAAATGATAAGTAGAAGCAATAAAAGTAGAAATCCTTGTCCTGTTCCTGATACAGGGAAAAAGCATTTTGTCTTTTCCTATTAAGTAAGATGTTAGCTGTGGGTTTCTCATAGATATCTTTTATCAGGTTCGGGATATTTCCATTTGTTATGAACTGAATTGTGTCCATGCCAAATGCATATATAGAGGCCATAACAACCCTCAGTGTGACTGCATTTGAAGATAGAGCCTTTAAGGAGATAACTAGGTTTAAATGGAGCCATAAGGGTGGGGTACTAATTCTATAGGACTTGTGTTCTTAATAAGACAAGGGAGAGACACTAGAATTCTCTCCCCTTCTCTCTCCAGGCACACATGGAGGAAATGTTGTGTGAGGACATAATGAGAAGGCCACCATCTGCAGCCTGAGAGACCTCACCAGAAACCAACTCTGATAACTTTATCTTGGATTTCTAGTCTCAGGAACTGTGAAAAACACATCTCTATTGGTTAAGGCACCCAGGTTCATGATATTTTGTTACGGCAGCCCTAGAGAGTGAATACATCACTTATTCTTGTTTTTGTTTTGAGTTTTTTAAGCCGGGAAAGGGGTTGGATTTTTGTCAAATGCCTCTCCTGCATTAATTTAACTGGTCATATGTTTCATTTTGCTTTTTAAAATTGATATGTTATATGACATTAATTGATTTTCAGATATTAAACCAACTCTGCATTCCTCAGATAAATCCTACTTGGTGTTTATACATGTCATATAATTCATTTAATATGTTGGTAGATTTTGCTTGCTAATATTTTGTTCACAGCTTCGGCATCTATATTTACAAAAGACATTGGTCCATTTCCTTTTTCTGGTGACAATAAGGATTTTAGAATTCATAGCAGGCAAGGGTAGATTAAAAGTGTTCCAAGGCTACTAACCAACCAGAGAAGTTTCTTTAATGACAAGACAATGCAGAATGAGCAGGAAAGGATATATTGCACTTTATATCTGTCTTTGACACTTATACTAAGCCTTTCTTAATCCATCTTATTCCATTTACCCAGCTAATTTTTGAGTTGGCAAAGAGAGAGGAACTAGGCTTTGTATTTGTATCAGGGATATAATGTGCCTTTGAATGGACTTTTCCCAATCCCTTTGTTTCTTTATATCTGTGGGATTATCATGAAAAGTCTATTAAAAATAGCATAAGCCTATCTCTTTATGTTTGGCTGAAATCAGATTCCAGAAATGTTAGCATGCCTTTCTAATCACTACAGTGACTGGAATTAGTGACTGGAAAGTAACATTCTAATACTGCCAGTTTTGAGTTTGTAACTACATGGCATTATTCACTTAATTTCTCCTCAATAAGTTGTGTCTGTATATACACTATATGTATTATATATACTGTATATATAAATATATATGTGCATATATGATTAAGTGCAATTTCATTTGGAACACTTAGTGGGAATTATGAGATGGTGCATGGAGATAATCCAGTTAGCTTAAGTCTATAGTCAACATTTCATTGGCTTAAAAAGTGAAATGGTACATGGAAATCAATTTCTCAACTTAGGTTATTTTATAGTTTAATAGTGGTTCTGACACAGATTTGAGCCCTGAAATCTGAACTTTGGCTATTTTACTTTTTTCTTGTATGCTAAAAGTGAATGTTCAGCACAGAAGTGGTCTCCCTCCCACCATTCCTCCCAGGGAGGGAGGGGCTTCGAGCTCTCAGGGAGAGCCGCATGCTCCAGGCGGCCACACCCCTCCCCACTTTCCATCCGGGTGCCTCCCCACAAACCAATCTCCTTTCCATTTCCTGCTGAGCTTGGTGATTGCCTAGTCCCTGCCAGCGTTACCCCACTTCCTCTGTTTGGAGGTACTCTTCTACCCCTTTCCTAAATTCATCTTCACGACGTGTGTTAAACTCTACCATGTGGTGGGTCCTTTGAGCTCCTCTATCTTGAAATCAAGTGAACTTTTTAGAAGGAATTCCATCTTCAGCTATGGAGGGAAATTCATTGGTGGGTCTAGGTAGTGTTTAGTCTGCCAGCCAGGGCAGGAACCCACAGGGCTGAGGATGCTGCCTGGGGTAAGGGAGGCTGGGCAAGAGTGTCCAAGGGGCACGTTTCGCTCAGGGGTCAACACTAAGAATATGATTGTGATAGGTAGGAGGTGATAGGATCCCAGTGGTAAATGGAGTGTAGACTTTCAGTGTATTGAATACACGATGCCTGGTTGGGTGAAAGCATCTGGAAAATTGATTTCCAAAGGTGAAGTCCTAGTCCTCTTGTGAGGTGTTCAGAGGCAAGCCTTCAAAGTCTAAGGGTGTGAGCTCTGCCCCAAACAAGGAGTTCGCCAGCTGGATGGAGACTGCAGAAGGGAATCAAAGAAACTGTCCACAAACTGGGGAGCCCACAGGACAGGGACCAGCACCTAGGGACCAGAACAGGAGCTTCTCATTCAACCTAGTGAGGACAGTGACGGCATTGAATTCTCTGATTGAATGGGGAGGAGAACACTAAGAACTGAGCATCTCAGAAAGTTGATTCGGGACCCAAGAATGGGATAGAGAGTGGACATGTGGGTACAAGTAGTCATTCAAATGAATATGTTTCAAGTTATGGGACAGATATGGGGTAGCAAGTTTACAGCATCGTGTCAGCAAAGGTTTTCAGGTTGGAGAGGATCAACTTTGTGAATCTTAAAGTGCCCACATTCTCAGAAATGAATTCATGACATTCCTGAACTCATGACAACTCAAAAGATGCCAAATTATAGTTATTTTGCTACAATTAGGGGTACAGGACAATGGATGGCGTTTGAGGACCCCGGGAAAAGTCCCGGGACAATTGCTGGTACTACTTAGGTCTCTTGAATGCTAATGCTCATTTTGGGGGGAGGGGGGTACTGTAGACAAGCACTCACCCACATCATCCCCTGCCTCTCTTTTCTAAACCATCTGCCCCTTCTCAAGTCTATTTGATTCCTGCGTGATCTTGCTGTGTCTGCATCTCCTAAAAGACTTGGAGAGTGGTCATCTTCATTAGGTGAGAATTCTGATCACTTAAACTTGGAAGCTCAGCTTTACTCTGAAGATGTGCTACTTTAACTCCCCTGTACTGACCAAGCTGGCAAAATAAGTTACTGGTTTGACATAATCTGTATCCTTACAAGACTTTTTACCCTCAGTGACTTTGGTGAATGGTTGGATGCAGAGATGGACAGAGTTCCTAATCTCAAAGTCAGTGAGAGAGGCAACATCTACTGATGGTGTAATGTTTCCCGAGCTTTCACTTAACCATCGCTTTCGGTCCAGACTTCACTATCACATCAGAACACTGGATTCTCGGGCGACTTCGTTGGTTCTGCCTCATAGAACTCTCCAGAGATTCCACAGCCCCTTCCTGACCTGGGAATGTGCCACCACCTGACTTGCGTGCTGAGATTTGACTCTAAAGGACCTGAAGACGAACCACAGGAAGGCAGACTCGGATTCAAAGCAGGGCTCAGGGCATTTCTAGCAAGTGTTCAGGAGACCGAAGTGCTGCTGGTCTGCGGACCTCAAGTAATGAGGCCCTGGCGTCAAAACGGTGGACCTTGGAGGTTCCCTCTCCTGAGTGGCTGTCTCGGTTCCCTCCACTGTCAGTCCACGACCCTGGGCAAACTCCTTCCCATTCTGAGCCCAGTTTTGTGTCTACTGAGGGAGCACACTCCTGGCCTCCCTGCCTCCTATGGGGACGGAGGACAGGAATACTCTGTTGCCTTCAAGCCTTCCTTTCCAACCGGGCTCTTTCCTTCCAGCCCATCTAAGTCTCTCCTCCAGCCAACCGCTGGTCTCTCTCTGTGTGATCCCACCAGACAGATTCAGTACGTCCATTCCAGGCCCTTTTCAAAAGCATTCACCCTGCTCAGGCACCAGCTAGTCCCTTGGTTTGGTCCCAGCTCCCTTTTCACCCGGTGGTGACCCTTCCTCTGGCCACTGGACCAGAGGACACACGGGCTTTTCCTGAGCCTGGGCGTTCTGTGTGCATCTGGCGGAGAGCCCATCACCAACCGAAGAGACACCTCACCTTTGTGACATCATCCAAGGAGGGCAGTCGCCGTCTTTCTTTCACCCTTTAACCTAGCAAGGCTGCTGTTTGGATGTGGTGAGAAAGTCTTGTTCCTAAACTTGATGGGGTCTACATTTATTTTAGGAGTATGTTTTGTTCTTCTGATGGACTGTCCCTCTGAAAAGTTTGTTGCTGGCCCACATTCTTCCAAAGGCTGGCTGACCTGGTGGAACTCTCACAAGCGGCTTTTTTCCTAGCATTTATAGACGACTTCAATTTCATCGCCACGTGAGCTGCGAAATCTCAGACTGTTGACTAGAGGTCACTGGTTTCCTGCCTGCAAAGGGGAGCTAGAGTCTGGCATTTCTCTTGAAAGAGGGCAGGGCGGTCTTGTTGAGAGAACAAGGGGAAATCACCAAGGTGTCCACGATTACCAAAGGATATGTAAGAAATATGTTGTCTAAAGTGGAAATTGCTGCCCTTGGGCAACAGGAAAAGGCTGGCCATTACATTATAAGTAGGAAACGGGAGATAATGAAATAGGTGCCAAGCACCCGGTGCAACCCCGATAAGGAGTTTGCATCACAGCTCTCCCGATTCATCTTCACAGGCCGTCCTTCTCTCAGGCATTTAAACTTCTTCTCTTCCAGCAATCGGTGAAAAACACAAAGAGATTGCCCAGTTATTGCTACTGTCGCCAATAAAACGCAATGTCCTCTCAGGTCTGAAAGCAACTTAAAAGATCCAAGCCGGCCTGCTCGTTTCTGTGCTTCTGAAATGCGTGCATTCTAACGGCCCAGGGAAGCCGCGGGGGAGGTCGTTGCACTCAAGGCTTAGTGGGCTCAGTCTTCAGACACGGGACTCACAGAGGGAGCCCACCCTAAAAATATTTTCTTTAATGTGTGAGTTATAGAGCAGCTGCTTGGGAACATTAAACATAGTTTCTGGCTTATTTTCCTGGACATCCCAGCCAATTGATGTGTGGTAGGATTTCTGGTGAGAAATTTGGCACAGTGAGTCATTTCCCCAATGAATCAGAGAGGCAGTGGTACCCAAAGTCCAGATTCCCATAAGGTCTCTGTCCTGAGTGGTCATTACAGTAAGTCCCCTCTATACCAATGACTTCTAGTCTGAGAGTGCATTCTGGAGTCCAGTTTGTTCGTTAAGTCCAGCAAAGTTACCCTAGGTACCCATCTCAAGTTGGTGATGGACAGGAAAGCCTGGTGTGCTGCAATCCATGGGATTGCAAAGAGCTGGACATGACTGAGAGGCTGAACTGAACTGAGGTGCCCAGCTAACGCAATCAGCTATATAGTTCTGTACTGTAATAGGTTTATAATACTTTTCACATAAATGATACATCAAAAACAAATATACAAAAAGATTTTCAATCTTGCAGCATAGTACCTTGAAAAGTACAACGGTACAGGACAACAGCAGGCACACAGGGGCTGGCATCTGGTGAACAGGCCAGAAGGGTTACTGCCTGGAGGAGGAAGGAAAGGTAGGAGATGGTGGAGCTGAAGGGTCCTCAGTGACAGGAGGCGGAGGGCCAGCTGCAGTTTCACTCACACCTGACCTTGACGGAACGCACATTCTCATCGCAAGTTCACAATTTGAAGGTTCGCGTGTGGGGGACCTACTGCATCACAGAATCCATGCCAGCCAGTGCCATGGAGACCACCTCCAACTTCCACAGCTTCAGAAAACTGGTTCCAAGCAGGGAAAGCCCATGACTGTGAAGCGAAGACCTAAGTGGGCCATTCCACATCTGAGAAAAACTCTGGGCCTCCCTGGTGGCTCAGTCAGTGAAGAATCTGCCTGCAATGCAAGAGACCTGGGCTTGATCCCTGGGTCAGGAAGATCCTCTGGAGAAGGGCATGGCAACCCACTCCAGTACTCTTGCCTGGGAAACCCCATGGACAGAGTGTGGCAGGCTGCAGGCCATGGGTTTGCAAAGAGTCGCTCACAACTGAGCGACTAACACACAGCACTAGCTGGGACACGCCTCTTGCCCTCTGTTCAGTGGGTAGCACCACACAAGCCCCGATGCTGCACATCCACCTGGCCCTTCCTCTGCTCTCATGGCTGTTACGAAGTGTTCAGTAGGGAGGTGGAAGTGGGGCCACCAGGACACCCAGTGGAACCCCATTCTTAGAGTGGTCTATGGAATGGGTAACTTCTGGAATTATTCAACGCACAGTAGTGGGGAGGGTGGGGCAGGCAAGTGTTGCCCGTGCTTGGAGGCAGCTATCACCCAGCTTAATTTACGTACATCAAGATCAAAGGGCCCCAAAGCATGATAAAATAGAGTGAAGACCCCGGGAGGCAGCAAAATCCAAGGGATCAGAGCTCAGATCTGGGTTCAAAACTGGGTCCGGGGTGTGTCCAAGCTCAGCCCTTATGTCAGAGAAGGGGAAGTTTGGGCCAAAGTGGGAAGTGGTTTGCCTAGTGTCACTCAGAGCATCGTCGGCCAAGCTGGGGTGGGGACCCAAGGCCTGCACACTACCCCATGAGGCCTGGCACGGGAGTGAAGACACTGCCCTGGGAAAAGGCTGTGGGGCAGGGAGTGTTAGGTGGACAGGCTGAAGACTGGAAGCAAAGGCCAGCTTTGGGAAGCGGAGGCAAAGTAGGAAAATTTATGATGGCCTCGTACACAGATGCCTTTCTCTGAACCAAAAGTGTTTCACCTCTCTCTGTCACACACACACACACACACACACCAAGCTGCTACTCACCTGTGACTCCTCTTTCTCTGTAAACTCACCTTCTTGGCTCCTCACTGCAGGGGCAGAATATTCTTAAATCCAGACACCCCAAGACTCTTGATTCTATGCCCAAATTGATGCCAAGTTCAAGGTGTCAGTTCCTGCTTCTCATCTGTGGCTACAGATGGGGGTTGGCAGGGGCATCTTCTGGAAACGGAGGCAGCAGGAAGTGTTTGCTGAGGATCCAGAAATCTTGAGTTGCCTCCTCCTCACACAAGATTCTGAAATGATTCTGAACTGCCCTCTTTGTCACCAGCTCCTCCTCTTGAATCTTTGCTCTGCATTTGGCTCCAAGTCGAACTTTGTTCTTCCTACTCTGAGCCCGGCTGAGACTCCCTGGGGCCAAATCTGCAGGATTGGGGTGGAGCCTCAATCCTAAAGCAGAGCCAGGAGCTCCAGAACAGCTGGTCGTGTGCCCGCCCCTGACTCTTGCTGGCACCCCTGATCCCGCAGTGCCTGGACCCAGCATGCTGTGTGTGTGGTCCTCCACCCCCAGAAGCATCCAGACTGAGGGGCTGGAGCATCCAGACCCAGGTGGATACCTGACTTCTCTGTGCTGGGAACTGGGTCCTGTCACTGAGTAAGCGGACCCTGGGTGCTAGAGGTAGTTGATCTCTATCCTGACTGGTGGGTCTCGTACAGATGAGTGAATTCATGAATTCTGGGACACAAAGAACTTGGTTGCTGTTTGGGAAATTTAAGTGAGGCACATTCACATCCCTGGGGCTTCCCTCAGGGTCTCAGCTGTAAAGAAGCCGCTTCTCAGTGCAGGAGACCTGGGTTTGATCCCTGGATCTGGAAGATGCCCTGGAGAAGGGAATGGCAACCCGCTCTGATATTCTTGCCTGGAGAATCCTATGGACAGAGGAGCCTGGTGGGCTAGAGTCCACGGGGTCGCAAACAGTCGGACACGACTGAAGCAACGTAGCACACACTCACATCCTGTCCTCGTAACCGTTGCTAAAAGACGCCAGGAGGTTCGTTCAGGCTGGTGTTGAGGTTCATAATTTCAAGGCAGGACTGGGGGCTGGGTGGACTGGTGTTGGTTGACTGGCCGTTCTGTGCTTGCCTCTTGCAACGTCTTCTGCAGATTATCTCAGAGGGACAGAAAGAAAAATTGGGGAACCACAGGGAAAGATAAGGGGAATTTTGCGACTTCTAATATCCAGGAAAAGACAGAGCTTAAGGGAAAAAGATAAGAGAGAAACAGAGAGACGTTTAGACAGCTGGGCTGGGGTGGGCCAGCCTGGAGCCAGCAGACCCTGGCCCTCCCATGCTCTGTCTTCTGTTTCCGCAGCCTTGCCTCTGCCCTGGACGCCTTCCCATCAATGCCTGGCATGAGCCACATTTGTGGGGGCTTCACTGTGCTGCTCCGGGCATGGTGGGCTCCTCCAGCTTCCCAGGGCACAGGTGAGGCCGGAGGAGGCCGGACACTCCCAGATCACATGTGGGAGCAGGTGCTTGAGGGTGATTCCCGAGGGCTCTGCCCCATCCCCCAAGCTCCCCAGGAGAAGACAGCAGCAGCTAAGACTCTGCGAATACCCGAGCCTGGGCGGTCCCCGGAAGCACGACAATGAGCACCGTGGCCACCTGGCCACCTGACATCATGCACTTTCCCAAACGACCTTTCCCTCCTGGCCTGCACACCCTGCGGCGCGGCTGAGCCCTGCTGGCTGGCGCTCTGTGGGTCTCCTTCCCTCTGCAATCTGAACTCCTTCCCCCTGGGCACCTCAGGCCTTGAGGCATCTGGAGATGGAGTCTAGGCCTGACTTGGCCTCCAGCAGAGACAAGGCTTGAGCAGCTGTGCCCCCTCTCACAAACCAGGCAATTAAAGCGCCCCCTGTGCCCTGTCAATGGAGGGGCAGCTCTGAGCCAGGCAAGCTGATAACTTCCAAATTTCACGTGCCAAGCCTTTTAGGATCTTCTGTTTTGCAGATGGGGAAATGGAGGCCACATCCTACATCCTGGGAAGTGGTCCCCTGAGATGTCCCGGCTCCTGAGACCTGACCTCACATTCCTGTCCTTCCTGGGCTCTGTGCTGGCAAAGTAAAAGCCACTCCTGCGAGGGATCTGAGGAGGCGTATGCTGAAAACATTCAGTGAGCTGAGGTCCCTGCAAGTGCCCAGACAAGGCCAGCCCCTCCTCGCCACACCTAGGTTGGAGCCAAGGCCAGTTTCAAGCATTGTCCAGCCCTGAATGCCACGTGCTTTGGGACCAGAGGGCCAGGCCAGGCCCGATGCTGGCCGTGTGTCTGGGAAGGGAACTAAGTGTGTGTGGGCTCTGCGAGTCGGGGAGTGGGATGCGGAGGGCAGAGCGTGCACACGTGGAAAAGCCAAGAATAGCAGCCGGCTCCAGTGGGGAGCAGACCCCTTCCCACCGGGCAGAGCGGAGGCTGTTGGGAGGAAGCGGAGGCAGCTGGTGGAGCCCAGGGGCTCTCCAGCACGGGGCAGTTCCTCTCGTGTCGAGGCCAAGGTACGGATGTGGTTTCCAACTCTCTGGAGGCCCCTGAAGATATGCATCCTGGCCGCCTGTGTGCTTGATTTAGAGATAAGTGCTGGTCTGGTACGAAGATGGGGAGGGGGTGCCCGGTGCGGAATCTCGGTCCTCCCCATCGACAAGGTTCCCCCGTGTCTCCTGCCTCCCTGGCGCCCTCTCCCTTGCCCTGCCCTCTGCCCACCACCCCAAGCCATGTTGCTGGAGCCCCTGCCCAGCTGAGCCCCTGCCCCGCTGAGCCCTGATGATCTGTTTGTCCAAAGGCCACAGATAGGCCCTCGGGCTCTTGGGGCTCCAGTAAGCGGCTGGATCAGGGCTTAGAGAACTTAGCAGGGGTATGTCTGAGACACTTGCCTGCCTTGGTCCTGCTTGTAAGTGGCTTTGCCTCAGTGCCCGTGCCCGGCTCATCCCTGGACCAGACAGGGCCTATCTGGCCCATCTGCTCCCCTCCAAAGGGCACATGCTTCCCTTACCTTGGCCTCCCGCTGAGTAGGAGACCCCAGCAAAGTCTCCATTAGGCCTCACCGCTCCAGCTCCTCAGCCCAGGCCCGGGCCACCCCGCTGGGCACCTCATCAGCCCCCTTTCTTGTTTTACTGGTACCATCTCCTAGCGTTCTGCATTCCTTACCCGTATATTGTGGCCTCAAAGACAGCCATGTCTCCCTGACTTCATCACCTCCGTGGTCTCACAGGTGCCCTTGTAAGTTACATACACAAACACCCTCTCTGCCCGCCTCTCCTCCCGCATCCTGAGTGCACCCTAACCAGGACCGACAGCATGAAAACGCATCACAAACTGCAACGTGAACTGTGTATCCCGTGATGCAAGGACAGCGCAGGGGAGAGCAGGCCTGGACGAGGAGGGGGAAAGCTGAGGACACGTGGGAGGGTATGGACAGGCACTGCCAACCGCCTGGCCCTGAGCATCCACCAGCTGGGGACATGTGGGAGGGCCCTGGGCATCCACCCCGAGGGTGGCAAACGGCCTTGCTGGCCCATGCTCAGCTTCCCCCAGCCTGGGAAGTGGCCTGGGCCTGGGGAGGGTGGTGACTGGCCCCCCAGCCCCATGGACCCCAGAACACGTGTGGCCGTGGTTGCCTCCTGTCGCCAGCTAGTGTCTGAGCTCAGCTGCCGGGGCTTCTGAACGGGGCCTGGAACACACCTGGCTGAGGTCCCATCTCTCTGTCCATGTGGCTGCACTGGGCTGCATTCTCCCAAAGGCTCCGGCCAGCGAGGCCACTGGTGGAGGAAGGCATCGGGAATGACGTGGCTCCCATCCCCACAGCATCCCCCGGCCACCGCTCCATCCTAGGGATGCACCCACGTGTATCAGTGTGATCAATGTGGCCACAGAAACCCCACCTCCCAAATGAGACAGGCTGTTAGCGTTGGGCCTCTGCTGAGTCATTTATGAACATGTTCAGTATCAAACATGATGTTTGCCACTTGGTGGGTATTCAGTGATGGTTATCCTATGAATGACTGAAACAAAGAAGGCTGAGACAGTCCTTTTCATCCACTGGTGCCCTTTTGACTGTATTGGCCAAGAGGGCTCGGGACTGAACCACGAGGCAGACACGTGGGGTGTGGAGAGAAGAAGCACCTTCAAGTCCCCCCACACTCGGCCGAGAGCTGATTGCTTCTCCATCTCACGCAGTGGACGGATATGCCTTATGTCACTCACAGAAGCTATCCCATCAGAATTACTCATTTTGTTAACTCTTGTCATCCTGATTGAGGATGATTTGTGTAATTTTCTTTGATAAATATTAAATGCAAGAAAGAAAGGAAGTGAAGTTGCTTAGTCGTGTCCGACTCTTTGCAACCCCATGGACTATAGCCTACCAGACTCCTCCATCCACGAGATTTTCCAGGCAAGAATACTGGAGTGGGGTGCCATTTCCTTCTCAGAAGATCTTCCTGACCCAGGGATTGAACCCAAGACCATTTGAGCCACCAGGGAAATACAAGTCATGTTTTAATTCTATGAGATAGAGATTTAATACTACAAAGCAGATTTTCATACAAAAAACTCTTATAAATTATGTCCTTTCCTAAAAAAATAGCAAACAAAGAAACTATTTAAAAAAATCGTGACTAAGCACAATTCGTAAATGTATCTGCTTCTCTACCATCTGGTTTTCTGATCCACCACCTCACTCACACTCCACCGCACCCTGTGATGTGGGTAATGTCATTCTCATTTCACCAAAAAGATGCTACAACTACTCAAAACTAAAGTCACAAGGAGGAATTTATTTTAATACTTGCATGCTCTAAGGACACAAAATATGAGATTACAAGTGGCTTCAGGGGGAAGAAAGAGATGGATGGCAAAGAGACGAAACTAAGATGAAGAGGCAGGAGGTGACCCTGATGTCTGTGGGCATCAGGTGCTCTAGATCCAGGGCTGGGATATCTCACATTTGCAGTTGCGATCCAGGAAGACAGAATCGCTGGTAGGATGATGAGTAAAATTCCATCCCTTTGTATCTGCTGAGTAACTTCCGCTCATTTGATACTGTCTTATGAAGCAGGATGGGCAGGCATTTATTACAACACTTTAAAGAGGGGACAATGAGGCGGGGGCTGACGGGGCCCAGCCCACCGCTGGGAGCAGCAAGAAGAGTGGGTAGGACTCCTGTCCCCACCCGGGGCCTCCCATGCCCAGGCTGGGCCCCGCGGCTTCCCAGTTCTCACACCCTGACCCTGACAGTGGTCTTGGGTAACAGGGTTCTGGATGCAGAGGTTGCACAAGCGCCACTCAGTGAAGCCACCGGGTGCCCTCTGCGCCTGTGCTGGGGACACGGTTATTGCACAGCGGAGGCCGCCCAGATAAGGAGAGATTTGCGAAGTTCCCCAGCTGGTGTGCACACACTCGCAATTGATCAGTGAAATCACTCGCTGGTGGGCGAGTTCTGTGAAAACCATGGACACCACCTGTTAACTCAGTGACCTAGAGGCCAGTGCAACACCTAGCTGGCGTCCAGGGAATGTTCCACATGGATCAGCAGCAGGACGAGGTTAGGAATCCGTGATCTGGAGGCCCAAAGCCCCCGACTCCAGCTCCAGCTCGTTGTGTGTGATTCGGGCGAGTGCTCTGGGTGTTGGTTTCCACCGCGGGGAAAAGCATTGCCCAGACAGAGTTTATTTCACCAGGCGCCGTGGAGGAGCAAGAGCAAGAGCCCCTTAAGCGCAGGCTGTTTTCTCCCCCGGCGGCACTGCGGGAACCACCTCTTCTACACTCTCGAGAGTCAGCTAATTTATCTGCTACTTCGACCAGTATGACTGATAGTACTTTTGGTAGCATCTCTCATTAGCAAGAGGATGACATCCAGGTCACAACTCAGCTCTCATCCCAGGCCACCTCTTCCCATCTGAAGAAGATGGGCTGGGCTGGTTGTGCTGGAGTCTCCTCCACCTCAGATCTCCTTCTGGAAAGGGGATGGGTCTGTCTAGGGCCGGTGGTCGGGGGGCGGCAGATACAGGGCGGGTTATCTGAGTTACACTCAAAGGAACCACAGAAGGAGAATGTCCAGCGGGCAGACTGGGCAGTGAGGTAAAGGGAGAGCCAGCGACCCGCAGACCCCAGCTGGGCACAGAGGGCCGGGGCTCCTGCACGTGACCATGCCTTTCCTGGCTAATAGATGCTTCTGTTCAAGTCCAAAGGCTGCCGGCCTGGCCTGTCATCTCACCAAAAATACATGAATTTACATCTGTCAGACTTTGCAGGAAAGGTTTTCAAAATCTTCAAAATGTCCCTTGAAGGAAAACAGGAAAACATCCTTTCCAGCAGGCATCGTGAGTGTGCCCACTGCCTTGTGGCTCCTTGACCCCTGCTCCAGATTCCACACTGGCTGTCAGACAGGTCGGTGGGAAACCCACCCCTACACCCAGCCTGAAATCTGCCTGGAAAGTCGTGTGCTCCTGCATGAACACTGAAGTTTTCTCATTTGAACAATAACTGCCTGTTAGTTTAGAGCAATCAAATTAGGGATGATAGCTTAAAAAAAACTATAAAGTATTATGTTATATATATATATGTTTAAAATCTCAATTTATGGATTTACTCTTTTGCTTTGTCAAGAAACCACTTTAATTTTCTGCTTTAAAGCCTCTCTAAGATTCTGTGTAAATGCTTGAAAATATTTTGTTCTCGAAAAGCATTGTGATGATCAACAGATCTTCACACTTGAGGGCAGTTTCTTCAGGGAAACATAAACTAATTTCTGCATGTTGCCTGTGTGCGGGACACCTCTGTCGTGGTTATGGTAACACCGTGAAAGCTTGCAGTTCCTTAACAGAGTGGCTCTGGCTTCCACGCCGTGTTTCCCTTCGTGAAGAAGCAAGAGAACAGTTTCTGAACTGACAAGACAGTTCTGTGACTTCAGTTATGGCCTCATTCCATCCGCTCTTGTCAGAAGGACTTGGACATATGGATACCTTTTGTAGTTAATAAGGAGATAGGAGACCTCACCCTGATCAGTGCTAAGAAAATAGAGAAACAAAATAACACAGGCAAGCTGGAGAAAGGTGGCTGGCAACACAGAAAGCAGAGCTTCTTATGGCAAATTAACTGGGCTGAGTGACCAGCCTGCGGAGGAATGTGAGTCTGTGATGAGGACCAAGGGCACGACCCGCAGCAGGCAGTGCCAGCCTGTCGTGTGTGCCGGTGAGAGAGGTGCCGGGGGGAGTCCGGTGAGCATCCAAGTCTCTCTATTCGTGATTTGATAGCAGTGAGCTGCCATACTCCCACACATTACATTACTTGGTACCCAAGTCAGCATCCATATTCCCAGTTATTATTTGGTACCCAAATGAGCATCCATCCTAAAGGAAATCAGTCCTGAATATTCAATGGAAGGACTGATATTGAAGCTGAAACTTGAATACTTTGGCCACCTGATGCGAAGAACTGACTCATTTGAAAAGACCCTGATGCTGGGAAAGATTGAAGGCAGGAGGAGAAGGGGAAGACAGAGGATGAGATGGTTGGATGGCATCACTGACTCAATGGACGTGAGTTTGAGTAAACTCCTGGAGTTGATGATGGACAGGGAGGCCTGGTGTGCTGCGGTCCATGGGGTTGCAAAGAGTCGGACACGACTGAGCGACTGAACTGACTGACTAAACTGAGCATCCCTACTCCCACTCAATCCTGCATCAACTGAAAGGTGGCTCTCACCAGAAACCTCAGACCGAGCTGCAGAGTCTTTGATAATGTCATATCACTATCTGCAGCCGCATGGCCCCAATGTCACAGGGTGGATCTTTCAAGGGCATTTCATCCAGCTCTCCTTTCTTTGTTCCTCTTTTTCGGCCCTGACACATCCACTCCATCAGCAGATTCTCACGCCTCTGCCTTCGGTTCTAACAACATCCTGCACCTACACGCTCCTCTTGATCCCGTCTTCAGACTCCTGACGCCTCTCCCTGGACCACAGCTGTGACCTCCCCCCACTGCCTCAGGGCATGCTTGCCCTCGAGCCACTTCCCACACAGAGGCCAGAGAGACAGCTGTGCTCACTTCTGGCCTCTGTTAGCCCCCTGTATACTCCCCTTGGCCTCCCTTGTTCTCGGAGGAAACCCTGCCTCCCTTCCCACCTGGGTGCCCCTCCTGAGGTGCCTGCTGGCTGCAATCCGCCCCCACTCTTGCCCTGCCTCCGGGTCCCAGGGGAGCTGGGTTGCCTCTCCCCTCCTTACTGTTCCTCTGGTGCCTGGTGTGGCAGCTTCAGGGCCCAGGTCCTCCTCAAGCCCCTTCCTCAAAGAGGCATCCCCTAATCACCCGGGTGCCCTAAACCCCAGCCGCCACCAGGACCCTTGGGAGGAAAACAGCTGGGTTGACTTTATCTCTGCCTGAGCTCCCTGTGGGAGACGTGGTCCCTTTGTCCCGTCTCTACCACCAGGTCTCAGCCCAGGCAGTGCTGAGTGGCTGAGTTTGATGTTCCAGCCAACACATCACTTTTCCCGCTGCGGCTTCTCCTGAGCCCCTCAGCTTGTACCCAGACTTCTCTCCTGGACCTGAGTGTCCTGGGCCAGACAGGAGATGGGGCCACCGCCCGAGGCGTCCACGCGTCCTCCTGCTTCCCTCCGCAGTGTGGCCGCCTCCCCAGACAGCTCTGCCCCACCCCCTCCTGCACCATCCCCTGAGCACTGCTGTGGGCATGGCATCACTGACTCAATGGACGTGAGTTTGAGTAAACTCCTGGAGTTGATGATGGACAGGGAGGCCTGGTGTGCTGCGGTCCATGGGGTTGCAAAGAGTCGGACACGACTGAGCGACTGAACTGACTGACTAAACTGAGCATCCCTACTCCCACTCAATCCTGCATCAACTGAAAGGTGGCTCTCACCAGAAACCTCAGACCGAGCTGCCGAGTCTTTGATAATGTCATATCACTATCTGCAGCCGCATCGCCCCAATGTCACAGGGTGGATCTTTCAAGGGCATTTCATCCAGCTCTCCTTTCTTTGTTCCTCTTTTTCGGCCCTGACACATCCACTCCATCAGCAGATTCTCACGCCTCTGCCTTCGGTTCTAACAACATCCTGCACCTACACGCTCCTCTTGATCCCGTCTTCAGACTCCTGACGCCTCTCCCTGGACCACAGCTGTGACCTCCCCCCACTGCCTCAGGGCATGCTTGCCCTCGAGCCACTTCCCACACAGAGGCCAGAGAGACAGCTGTGCTCACTTCTGGCCTCTGTTAGCCCCCTGTATACTCCCCTTGGCCTCCCTTGTTCTCGGAGGAAACCCTGCCTCCCTTCCCACCTGGGTGCCCCTCCTGAGGTGCCTGCTGGCTGCAATCCGCCCCCACTCTTGCCCTGCCTCCGGGTCCCAGGGGAGCTGGGTTGCCTCTCCCCTCCTTACTGTTCCTCTGGTGCCTGGTGTGGCAGCTTCAGGGCCCAGGTCCTCCTCAAGCCCCTTCCTCAAAGAGGCATCCCCTAATCACCCGGGTGCCCTAAACCCCAGCCGCCACCAGGACCCTTGGGAGGAAAACAGCTGGGTTGACTTTATCTCTGCCTGAGCTCCCTGTGGGAGACGTGGTCCCTTTGTCCCGTCTCTACCACCAGGTCTCAGCCCAGGCAGTGCTGAGTGGCTGAGTTTGATGTTCCAGCCAACACATCACTTTTCCCGCTGCGGCTTCTCCTGAGCCCCTCAGCTTGTACCCAGACTTCTCTCCTGGACCTGAGTGTCCTGGGCCAGACAGGAGATGGGGCCACCGCCCAGGCGTCCACGCGTCCTCCTGCTTCCCTCCGCAGTGTGGCCGCCTCCCCAGACAGCTCTGCCCCACCCCCTCCTGCACCATCCCCTGAGCACTGCTGTGGGCAGCACTGAGATCGACAGGATGACGCTGATGTGAGCACAGGAGCATCTTTCTAGCAGTTTCCAGAGCTCTCAGTGTTCTCTAGGGGATGACAGACATGTTAGTTGGTGACCTCAGGGATACTGGTAAGAGAGAGGTGACGGGGGACACTGTGGAGCTTGTGGGGGACCCCGGCTCAGACCTGGGGGAGTGGGAGTGTGCGTGGACTCCCCTAGGCCCATCCCTGCCTCGTTCCCGTCCCACCTGAAGTCCTGGTCCAGTCACTCAGTCCAAGAGGGATGGCAGCCTGGGTGACCAGTCTCAGGAGTGGACTCTGATGCTGTCCTGTCCCGTGCAGGAAGGACCCAGCTGCCCTCCTGGCTTCTTGCCTCTCCTCACCCACCCCGCCTGCGCGAGCTTAGGCTGCACTCCCCCAGCCCCCAAAGGCTGGCCTCTGGGGCAGGCTCCTCCTGGGAGCACCTGCTCCCCAGCCTGGGGGAGGCAGATGGCAGCCCCTGCAATCCCCAGGCCTAGATCCCTGCAGGACTAGTCCTCCTCCCCAGATGCGGGACGGAGAGCTGAGGTGGCAAAGGGACAGACTTGGTCCAAGAGAGGGCAGATGCCAAGTTGCTGCTGAGCTGACCAGGAGCCGCAGGCGTGAGCGTTACCCACCGTGTGGGCCTGTTTCTCACCCAGGGCTGGGCCGGGCTCTGATCCACAGGTGTAGGGACCCATCACTACTGCCACCTGCTGGCCAGGTACCTCACCTGCAGGCTCAGCTCCGGCAAGGTAATTCTGATCTCAGGTTGGTGTAATCATTCCTTCTCCAATCTTAGCGGAAGAAGGCTTCCTCTAGGGTGAGAGGGCCAGAATCTCCGCTCCTTGCTTTCCTCTCCCACCTCCCACCAAACCCAGATGTGTGCTTCCCACAGACAGCTCCTGCGGAGGAGCGCGCTGGAGCTGAGCGTGTCTGCACCGAGGAACCTCTAGTTGGGACTAGAGGGGTCTGGGTTGAATTCCGCTCCAGGCCTTCAAAAGCACTGATTGCACATCAGCCAAAACGAACCGTTTAAAAATGTGTATTAAACACTGGGCCCGACCAGCCACTCCAGCTGGTTTACGTTTCCTTGTGCCTCCAATCATTCGTGAAACGAGGAAGCGCTGGCCGCCAGCAGCGCCCCTCTGGACTGTCAGCATTCTCCATCAGGACCTGCATTCCAGCAGATGGTGACTGTGTGTCCTCGTCCTCGGGCCCTTGCAGTGACGACCTGACTCCTCAAACACGGGCGTCGAGTTCTCCTAAGAGCCAGGCCCTGCCATCAGCCCGGGCAGGCTGTCCAGGCGAGCAGCCCACAGGAAGCCACGTCTGTGTGTCGTCTGGGTGAAGGTGTCTCTTCACGAGTTCACGCTCCTGCTTCTGACGCAGCTTCCCTGATCCTCCCGGGACCAGGTGGCCGTTAAGATGCCCAAGATCCCCAGTGTAGAATCTTGCATTATGCAAGGCATGGATGGGACCTGGCTTTTGGGTGTGGAGTATCTGAGGGGCCAGGAGAACATTCACAGGAGTGTCCCCGGTCATTCTGGGAGAAATAACAGGAAGGACTCTCAGAACGGAGGCAAAGTCACGAGGCTCCAGGTTGAGGACATGGAGGAGGAGACGAAGGTGGGCCGGTTCTTGGGAAGGACCCTAGTCCCATGTGAGAGCTTGTCCTGGGACCTTACTTGGCCACCTGCAGGCTCATGGGATATCTGCATACCACCATCTTTCATTCATTCACTTGCTCATCAAGTAATCATTGAGCGTCCACCGCCAAGGATCGTACCCAGGGCGGGGGCAGGATGTTAAGATGAAGCCTCTATGGTTTCTGTTCTCAGAGAGGGAGATGGAAAATGACCATAATATCACGTGATGGGTGTGAGGTAATGTGGAGAATGCTACCTTGTACACAACACGAAGCTAAGAAACTGCCTAGCCTGGGCTCAGATGGGCTTCCCCAAAGAAGGAGGAAGAGAGCTTGAGACAGAGGAGAGCCACCTCAGTTGCAAGTAGAGGAGGGATGGCCTCGACAGAGGTGCCGAGGCGCAGTTTCCGGAGCAGGAAGCAGAGCGGCCTCTTTGAGGATCTGCAAGAAGTCATGAGCTGGGGCTGGGGGCTGCTAGGCTGCAGTCCCCCGCCCAACCCCTGGGGGCCCTGTGGGAGAAAGCACAGTGAGCCCTGGGTGGTTTCTGTCCTGGGGGAGATGAGCAGACGGCTGCGTGAACCGTGAGGCAGGCTCCTGCAGAGGATGTGCAAGGAGAGCGGGGGCTCCTCCCAGACGGGGGTGTCTGCACCCAGAGCAGCGCCTGAGCTGCCACGGGTGCTCAGTGTTTGCTGAGTGAATGAAAGAGTCCTCTGCCCCATCCTTAGGAGGTGGCCTCCAGCCCAGGATGCTCCCAGCTCCTCCTGTTTTCACTTCCTCTCCCTCAGCTTCAAGGAGGAGGATGTTTCTGGATTGCTCAAGTCCAGGGGTAATGAATGGACCATTTGAAACACAACAGAAACAGACCCCTGCTTTCTCATTCAGTGGCTCTGGTTCTCATCTCTGTAATTGTTCCTACTTGCTGGACCTGTCCTCACTTACCGTCACAGCGGTAGGAATGATGTTACAGGTTGAGGTGGAGGAAACCATGGATGGAAGGGGGTTCATCCCCTTCTCCCTTGGGTCTAGGCAGACGCTGCCCCTGGAGACAGTCCACATAGCTCAGAGGGTCCTACCCACGTGAGGCTCTGCTGAGGCTGCGTGGGAGGCTCAGGGGGCCCTGGGCCCAGGGTTCCAGAGGCGTTTGTGGACATCACACTTGTCTCTGCTGTGTTGACTTTTGAAGTCAAACTGTGAAAAGCATTCAGGGTGAAAATATAAGGGTTGAAGACAGTGGAGGCATGTAAAAAACTTCAGATAAAGAAAGAAAAAGTTAGAGGGGCTAAGTAACCATGCTGAGGCCTCACAGAGAACTCTGCCATGGAGGGCGCAGACCTAGGTCACTGGGCTCCAGAGCTTTATTTGAATGCCTGCCTGGGAACCCCAGGGTGGAGGTGATTGTACAGATACAGGTTCCTGCACGTTTGTGGGAACCTGCAGAATATGGGCAGTGTGTGCGTCCTTGGTTGTACTTGATTCTTTGTGACCCTATTCTTTGTAGCCCACCAGGGTCCTCTGTCCATGAGATTTCCCAGGCAAGAGTACTGGAGTGTGTTGCCATTTCCCCCTCTAGGGGATCTTCCTGACCCAGGGATCAAACCCATATCTCCTGTATGTCCTGCATTGCAAGCAGATTCTTTACTGCTTGAGCTTCATGGGCAGAGCTTCCTTCTAAAGTGCACTGGTATCCCCTGACAATGTGATTCTGTGGCTCTTCCATCCAGGAGGGGTGCGGATCTTCGAGCCCTGCCATCTAGAGTTGTGACTAGTGTTGATACAATTGATGGAAATGGGATTTTGCAAGTTCAGGGTCTAAACCTCTGGAGATCCAGTGATTTTGCTTTTGACCCTTTGAAACTGCCCTGAGACCACCAGCTAGGGAGGCCTATCTTGGCTTCTGGAGGCCAAGCGGTCACACAAGAAGAACCAAGATCAAGACCAACTACCCAGCATGTGAGCCCAGCCCTGCTGAACTCGCACTGAAGGCAGCTGAATGGACGAGATGAGGCCAGATGATTGGAGCCCATTCTCATGGCCCTCAGGAATCTTATTCATTGGTGTCTGAAGCTGCTGAACTTTGGGGAGATTGGTTACACATCAGTAAGTCACAGCAACATCATGTCCTTCACACCAGGAACTCATCCTGGATCATTTCGTCCCATCTTCACAACAACCTGTAAGGCTCTTATTTGTCCATTTCACACATTAGGAAACTGAGCCCTCCAGAGATGGCGCAAAGGCAGTAAGTGGCAGAAGAGCTAATGTTTTCACTGTCTACCTGGCCTGCATCCTGCACTCACCTGGTTTCACTCACTTGTCACCAGCCACAGAGAGTCAGACAGCACCTTAAGTTCTGGAAACGGACTCCTGTCCAGGTCTGCTGCATCTGGTCACAGGAAACGGGAGTCGAGGAAGGCATCAGGCCTCCAGGACTCCAGCGAAGGAGGGATGGGCTTGGTTCTGTTGGCTTTACTGAACAAGAACTAAAGACTCTTGTGAGTCAAAAAATACCATGCCTGAGACCCACACTTTTGGCTGTTCTGCAGAGCTGCACAATTTGAGGATGTAATGGAAGAAAACACTGGTGGTGTTGGATCTGCTGTTCTTCTGCCGGCTAAAAAGCTGTCCCCAAGTTTAGCAACTCACAGAAATCTAAGGGAGACAAGATTTCAGTGAAGTCAGCTAACATTGCAGGTTGTCGGCCATGGGAAGAGGTTGAAGCAGATCTAAGCTTGTGGCTGATGGTGGGAGGATTCAATCCATCGCCGGGTCAGGGAGGAAGAGGGAGAATGAAGGAAAGTCAGCACGCGATGAATGACTCAGGGAACCCCAAGTCATTTCTCTGGGACAACCTGGAGGGGTGGGGTGAGGAGGGAGGTGGGGAGGTTTGGGAGAGAGGGGACACGTGTATAACTATGGCCGAGTCCTGTTGATGTGTGGCAGAAACTGTCACAGTATTATAAAGTAATTGTCCTCCAATTAAAATCAATAAATTAATGAAAGAAGAAAAACCTCTCATGCCTTAATCTAGGGAGCCCTTAATCAGGTGGGAGATGCAAGAGGGGGGTTGGTGGGGTTCATGGGGTTCGACCCAGGGTTCTTACAGCCACTTCCACTCCTGCACAGGAGAAAATACTGGCAGCAACATTCTCAAGTATTTGCAGGAAGTTTGATGATCTCTGCCCCAGTAACAAATGGCTTAATGACTTGTGACCCTGCAGAGTGGCCGTGTAAAGTCTGTAACGCCTGTGGGATTTGAACAGAAGTGAAGGAATTATCTGATAATTCAAAGAAAAAGTATGTCATCCCCTTGGAAAATATCCACACTTTTCTAAATGTCTGTGAGTCCCCGCCAGCCTCTAAAGGATCTCACATTTTCCAAAGGGAAATGGAGGCATTGCCTTTGGATCAACAATCTGGCAATCTATGATCTCAAGTCTTCACTTCAAAAGGTGAAGACTTCACTCTCCCAGGATGGCCCTTTCCTCTGTGGCACCAAGTGCTACCTAGCATTTCCTTGCTCTCTATCTTAACTAAATCTATTTGATAAAGATGGAAACGTTCCCCACTCAACTTGCTGGTCTTTGATCAAAGAACTGCAGGAGGCAGAATCATTCAACAAAAGACAAGAGGAGCAGGAAAAGAGAGAAAGAATAGCTCAGTACAAGAACATGGGGAGGCAGCCTGCCAGTCACCATCATCTCTCAGACTGTCTGCTCCAAACTCTCAGTGGAAAGGCTCCCTGTGAAGGAGGATCTGGTCTCCAGGCTTAAGTTTCCCTCCCAGAGAAGCTAGAAAACTGCAGGTCCAGTTGTGCAGAGGCTGGAGCGATCTTCAGGCACTGGATCACTGCCACCCAACCCCTGCCGGAGAAGGTTTGCACACTGAAGACAGAGCCAGAGCTCTCTGTACAGTGAGGTCTGCCCGGTCAGCCAGACAGCGTGTCCTGTGGCCGCCTTGCCTGTCTGTGTGCTCTGCCTAGAAGCTGGGCTGAGTTAGAGCAGAGTTTCTCATACAGAAGAATCGTTAATGGCTAAACACTGTTGATGAAAAAAGCAGCTTTTCCATTTAAAATTTTCCTGTTAAAATACCTGTAACATAAAATTACTATTTAACATTTTTAACGTTTTTATTTTTTGAAGTATAGTGGTTGACAGTATCATGTTTTAAGTGTATGGCACAGTGACTCATATATGTATATATATTTCAGATTCATTTCCCTTACGTTCTGATAAAATATTGAATATAGCTCCCTGTGCTATATAGTTGGACCTTGATGTCTATCTTATATGTTGTAGTGTGTCTATGTCAATCACAGACTCCTAATTTATCCCTCCCTATAACACCCTGCCCTCTTTGATAACCACAAGTCTGTTTTCTATGTCAGTGAGTCCATTACTGTTCTGTAAATGAGTTTATATATATATATATATATATATATATATTTTAGACGCTGCTTGTAAGTGATGCCATGTGAATATTTGTCTTTCTCTTTCTGACTTACTTCAGTTAATACGGTAATCTCTAGGTCATCTGTGTTGCTGCCAATGGCATTATTTCATTTCTTTTTGTGGCTGGGTAGTATTCCATCATGTATATGTATCATATCTTCTCCATTCATTCATCAGCCGGTGGCGATTTAGGTAGTTTCCATATACTGGCTATTGTGAAAATTGCTGCTTTGAACATCGAAGTGCAATTGTGCATGTGTACCCAGTTGCTTCAATCATGTCCAACTCTTCATGATCCTGCAGGTTGTAGCCCGGGACAGCTTCTCCAGGCAAGGATACTGGAGGGGGTTGCTTGCCTTGCCCTCCTCCAGAGGGTCCCAGCAATAGAACCTGTGTCTTCCACATTGGCAAACAGGTCTCTCACCATTACTGCCAACCTGAGAAGCCCAGGGGGGGCATATATCTTTTAAAATTAGAGCTTTCTCTGGATATATGTCCGGGAGTGGGATTGCTGGATCATATGGGAGCTCAGTTTTTAGTTTTTTAATAAACTTCCACACATTTTCATGGGCTTTCCAGGTAACTCGGTTTTAAAGAATCTGCCTGTCAGTGTGGGAGACACGGGTCCTATCCTTGGGTCGGGAGATCCCCTGGAGGAGGGGATCTCCCCCACCCCAGTATTCTTGTCTGGAAAATTGCATGGACCAAGGAGACTGAGGGTACAGTCCACGGGCTCACAAGGAGTCACACACGGCTGAGCAATTGAGCACACACGCATACGTTTCCACGGCATGAAGCACACTCACAGCGCTGTGCAGCTGTGCCAGGACGCTGCCAGGACTTCCTCCGAAACTCTGTCCCCATTCAACACCAAGGCCCCATCCTCTATCCCTCCACCAGCCCTGGCACCCTCCCTTCTCCTTTCTCACTCTATGAATTTGACTAAACGCTTCATGCAGAATTTGTTTTTTGTATCAAACATTTCACGAGCATAATGTCCTCAAAGTCCACCCATGTTGTGGCACTGCCAGAATTCCCTTCCTTTTTAAGGATGAATACATTTTGTTATATATGTATACACACACACACACATCTATATATATCTCACATTTGTTTATCTATTCATCCATCAAGGGACACTTGAGTTATTTCTACCTTTTGGCTGTTTTGAATAATGCTGCTATGAACATGGATCAACAAATAATTTTTGAGACTGTCCTTCTAATTCTTTGGAGCATATTTCCACACGTGGTTAGTCCTTGATCATCCTTGATTCTCTGTTTAATCTTCTGGGAAATGGCTGTACCGTCTCACAGAGTGACCGCACCATTTCATGTCCCCATCAGCAATGAAAGCTTCCAGTCCCTCCACCTCCTCCCCATCTTCACCAGCACTTTCCTTTTTAATAGTGGTTATCCTAATGGATAATGCGGGGCTTCTTTGTTTAGTAGAACAGGAAATGAAAACTTAGCACATTTCAACACTTTGCTTAAGGTCAGCCTGCAAATAGCTGCAGACTGGGAATGGCGCTCGGAGCTCTGAACCCAAAGGGAAGGGTTTCCTCTCACTCCTTTCCCTGGTTCACCACACACCAGCTCAGGCCTAGGGGGGCTCTTGCCCTTTGCAGGAAACAGCTCGTCATGGGGATCTGTGCTCAGCGTGCATTGCTGATGAGGCAGAGCTGAAACTCTTACCAGTGGCTAGAAGGGAATCTGAAATTGGTTTGATCAAACACAAGTCAATAACCTGAAACAGATAAAAGCAGACTACTTCCTGACGTTTGGCGCAAATGCCCAGGGATCTAAATGTGGATAGTTTTGGAATCCAGCTGAAGAGATGAGTTATGACTTGTCTCAAGGCTTCCTGCTTTCGGTTGGGCCTGGAAATGGCCGTGCCAGCCCTGCCAGGAGGTCTTTGCTCGTGGTTTTACTGGTTGGGGCTAATTTAGGAAGTGCTGGAAATCTCGTAGAAACCCCTTGGGAAATTTTTACCTTGTTTTCCTGCATCAAAAGCAGTTCCACTCAGTTAAAAAAACCCTCAGAAGTGACATCTGATCTCCCTACTGGCTTATCTAGGCTAACCCTCACGTTCTTTCCCTGGTGCAGTTTGGAATCAGGCAGCATGGCCCGGGCACGGAGGCTGGGCTGGGCAGAGAGATTTACCGCGCAATCTGCTGGCACTTGCCTGTGTCCTCCTATTTCACACACACGTCACCCTGTGAAATGCATGTTCATATCTCTGTCTCACCCCAGAAGACCTGGGGGCACAGAGAAGGTGAGTGAATTAATCCAGCATCCCCCAGCTAATAGTCAACAAATGTGAACACACATATAGCTCCCCCAGTGACACTTTCTTCAAGCCCCTGTGTTTCACAAGAAAGACTGGAGCTCTTACTATAACAGGTGAAGGTTTGAATTCCTCCATCCGACAGAAAGCATCCCAGTGGCTTTCGGTTTAGACTCCTGCCCTCTGGGGCTTCCTGCCTCATCTCCTGCAGCCACACCTGCCGCCTTCACATCTGGGCAGGCCTGCCCCTCCCGGCTCCCTCCCTTGCCTCGTGCTGACCCCTCACAGGTCTGCCTCCTTCCCGCCTTCTGAGGCCCTGCACAGGGTCCGTGAGTGATCCTAGCGCTCCCCTCCCTCTCCAGTTCCCCCAGCACGTGCCCAGAGCTCCCCCCACCACGTCCCACCGTGAGCCATCCACATGTCTCCTTAATCCTACAAGAAATCAGGTGCACAAAACGCCCAGCACGCTGGTGACACGTTTGGGAGTTCAGGAGAGGAAGACATGAGTTACAGCCAAACAATGAAAGGAAAAGGTCTTTGCAAATCTCAGGGGAAAGAAAATGCGAACTTGAAGCAGAAAATGAGGAACTATAGAGGCTAAGATTTGAACGTGTTACTTTATATTATTTTCTTACTGTTTGAGAGTCAACGGAAGAATGGATGAACAAGGGTCATTGTTGCCAATAGACACTGTTCTCCATAAACCAAAAGTTAAATAAAATGTGGATTTTGAAGTTCAGAAAGAAAGGTTGGCATGGTTGAGATGTGAGGCTGGAGAAACAGGAGGCAAAGGATGTAAAGGAGAAGAGGTTGCAGTTTAGAGGGAGGAGGGGGCTCCTCCGGTTAAGTTAGGTTTTCTTAAGCACACGTCCATTGTAGAGAGATGCCTGGCAGTTAACAGATTTGAGCGGGAGGATTCATCATTTCATCCCAGAAAACTGTGTCCTACAGGCATAGCATTACTGGTGGCAAGGTTGTAATTACATTTGCTCATGGCTACTCATTAAGAGTGGAAGATCAGGAGAGAAATTTCAGCTCATGTTTTCTTCCTTACAGTCAATTTTAATAACTGTGAACTGTGCTTCATGGCAGGCTCATCAAATTCTCTTTCTGTGAAAAGCAAAATAGGAAAAAAAACTTCTTTTTTAAATTGGAGTATAGTTGATTTACAATGCTGTATTAGTTTTGGGTGTACAGCAAAGTGAATCAGTTATACATATACATACATTTACTCTTTTTAAGATTTTTTTTTCCCATATAGGACTTTACAGAGTATTGAGTTGGGGTCCCTGTGCTCTGCAGTAGGTCCTTATTATTACTAGTTATCCATTTTATATATAGCAGTATATACATGTCAAGCCCGATCTCCCAATTTATCCCTCCCTCCCACCCCAGTAACCATAGGTTTGTTTTCTACATCAGTCAGTCTATATACTCTTAGTTATAAAGACACAACAGACACATCCTGTCTTGTCTTCTTATTCTGTGATTCAAACATGTTCTCAGTGATTTGGAAATTGCATGTAAGGTTTTCAAACTGTATTTACATATCCAGCAACATGTTAAGCTCAAAAAAGAAATTAGAACCGGAACGCCACTTATCTCTGGACAACTAAGCGCCGGGCTGATGGCAGCACCTCCGTTAGTCACAGCCCGTCATTTCCATACGCCCACCAAGGTGGGCAGGTGGTGCCCTGTGCCCACGGAGGGCGGTGAGTCACAGGGACCGGGATCTGTCACCCGCTTGGGTCTGGCTCGATGGTGTGACTCACCGACACCGAGCCTCCAGTAACCTCCCTGCCTCTTGCCCTGCTACGTGTCTGCGGTGCCGGGTTCGCAGGGCCCAGCTTCTCCTGTGACTAGGCAGCACAGTCTACAGGCCTTGTCGACCCGCTGGTTCAAAGACGAATATGCTGTTTTTACTTGGAGACAGTCTCGGGGGGTTGAATCAGTCTGGTGGGAGGTTCTTTCTCTGTTCTTGGATGCAGAGCAATCTGATGCTCCTTTGGGTGGCATAGCGGCTTCTGGCTGACACAATCCACTTGTGTTCTGCGGCTGTGGCTGGAGGCAACGGTGGAGCTGGAGTCTGGGGGACATCCTGAGGAAGAAGAGGGGAACCCCAGCACCATGGCAGCTGAACTGAGTTTAGGAGGGGCTGCAGGAGGAGCGTGTGAGTGATGCCAGGAGCAGGACTAGCTGACATGCCTCCTTTCTACAGGGTAATCCCCTGTGTTAGCCTCAAACCTGAGGAGCGTCGTTGGAGGTAACAGTCTCGAGTGTAGCTGTGATTTGAGCTTAAAAAGGATAAGCTCTGATAGTGATCTCATCGAGAGCTGGCTGGAGGCTTCTAGAAAACTGGAGGCATGACAGGAACTGACAGCCCCCATCAGGATGAATGTGGCAAAGTGAGAGCTCCTTGGGGGGCTGTTTGGAGGGTGGGGCAGCCTGGCGCTGACTGTGACGGTGGTGGGAAAGGCAGGGACGCTGGGGGTGGTCACACACCGTTTCCTGTGTGTGCATGCTCAGTGGGGTCCAACTCTTTGCAACCCCATGGACTGTAGCCCTCCAGGCTCCTCTGTCCATAGAATTTTCGCAGCAAAAACACTGGAGAGAGTTGCCGTTTCCTCCTCCAAGGGATCGTCCTGACCCAGGGATCAAGCCTATGTCTCCTGCAAGGCAGGCAGATTCTTTACAGTTGAGTCACCAGGGAAGGCCCAGAGGTGGTCAGGTGACAAATTCTCCCATTTTAGGACAGTTCTAGAAGTTTATTATAAATTGGAACATGTATACTATCATATAAGAAATGAAGCGCCAGTCTATGTTCAATACAGGATACAGGATGCTTGGGGCTGGTGTACGGGATGATCCGGGGAGATGGTGTGGGGCGGGAGGTGGGAAGGGGCTTCAGCACTGGGAGATCGTGTACACCTATGGATGATTCATGTCAATGTATGGCAAACCATTACAGTATTGTAAAATAGAATAAAGTTTTAAATTAATAAAAACAAAATTGGATGTCAGTTTGTCCTCAGTCTAAGATCTATTCACATGTAATTCTGGCAAAGAAGCAAGCTTAAGAGCCTACCCTGGGAAGATACATGTGATCCAGAAACAAAGAGACTTCCAAGGCCAGAGGGAAGCCCTGAGAATGGAGAGGTGGGGGTGTGTAGGCAAAGACCCTAGGGGAAGGGAAAGGGCCAGCCGGGTCTGGATTGGAATTTACCCCATACTAAAGTGAAAGTGAAAGTCTTTCAGTCGTGTCTGACTATTTGAGACCCCATGGGAGTCTATATACAGTCCATGGAATTCTCTAGGCCAGAATACTCAAGTGGGTAGCCTTTCCCTTCTCCAGGGGATCTTCCCAACCCAGGGGTCAAACCCAGGCCTCCCATATTGCTGGCGCATTCTTTACCAGCTGAGCCACAAGGGAAGCCCAAGAATACTAGAGTGTGTAGCCAGTCCCTCCTCCAGCGGATCTTCCTGACCCAGAAATTGAACCAGGGTCTCCTGCATTGCAGGTGGATTCTTTACCAACTGAGCTATCAGGGAAGCCTTGCTGCTAAGTCACTTCAGTCCTGTCTGACTCTGTGTAACCCCATGGACTGCAGCCCACCAGGCTCCTCCATCTATGGGATTCTCCAGGCAAGAGTACTGGAGTGGGTTGCCATTAGCAAAGCCCTACCCCATACTAAATATTAGCAAAATGGCCTTAGTCAACTGACAGGTCCACCCACATCTGTGGGTCCCCCCACATCCACCCACACCCAGATTGAATGTCTAATCTTTACTTGGCGTGATGGCTAATCTTATATGTCAACTTGGCTAGGTTTCTGTGACCAGTCTGTGGCCAAACAACCACTCTGGATGTTATTAAGAAGGGTTTTTGTTTGTTCGTATTTTAAATGAGATTAACATTGAAATCTGCAGATACTGAGTTAAGCAGATTGCCCTCCATTTGTGGGTGGGCCTCATACAATCAGTTGAAGGTCTTCAGAGCAAAGACTAGATCTCTTGAGGAAAAGAAATTCTGCCACACACACTACTCTTCTGTTAAATCACGGATATGCACACACATACATGTTTTAGGATCTGGCATGCTAAAAGAAGAAGAACAAAAACCCTCCCTTGGTCTCATATCCCCTCTCCTGCTCCTGCACCCTTTTCCTACTAGTTGTCCAACCAAGCTTCCTGCTTGGAAGGTTCCTGGGTATCCAGCCCTGCTGTGCTTTCCAGCCAGCCCCTAGACCCTACAGCTCTTGCTGGGGCACTGAGGAGCTCCAGGCCACAACCCAAAAGACACATTCAGAGCTTATCTAATTCAACCTCCGGCCAGTGTTCAGCACCATTTCCTTTTAAAATCTGCTTCTCCTGCAGGCCTCTGGGGACCTTTACTCTATTTTCTTCCTCTGATCTCTGCTTCCTTTCTGTCTCTGCTTAGTGTTGAGACGTTGCTGGGCCCAACAACCCTGATCTGGGCCTCTTTCTTGTTCACCTGCCCTGACCTGAACCTCATCCAGCTCTGTGGATTCAAACACCGTGCTTGCACTCTTTACCCCAATTCCGTTTCTGCTGGTCTGGCCACTCCCTGAAGATCCAGGCTTTCACCTCCACCCTCATACTCAGCTTGTCTCTGTGGGTGTCTTTCCATCCTATCATAGTCATGGCCAAGCTCTTAGCTCTCACCACCAGTAAATGGGTATTCCTGTCTCACTAACCAGATCTATGCCATTGCTCAGGCCATAAATAGGTATGAGATCTCTCTTTTTCTTTTCTTCCCTATTTAAGTTTTCACAGCTTTATTGAGATATTATTCCATACAATA
The DNA here is from genome assembly GCA_006408675.1 of Madoqua kirkii. NCBI lineage: Eukaryota > Metazoa > Chordata > Mammalia > Artiodactyla > Bovidae > Madoqua > Madoqua kirkii. The sequence goes on along the minus strand of SJYC01042254.1, from coordinate 35,889 downwards.
AAATTCAACCATTGAAACTACCATTTAGTGTTTTTAATATATTCACAGAACTGTGCAGCTATCACCATGAACTAACGTTTTTCATCACTCGAAAAAGAAACTTTGTACCTGCTGCTGCTAAGTCGCTTCAGTTGTGTCTGACTCTGTGTGACCCCATAGATGGCAGCCCACCAGGCTCCCCTGTCCCTGGGATTCTCCAGGCAAGAACACTGGAGTGGGTTGCCACCTCCTTTGCCAATGCATGAAAGTGAAAAGTGGATGTGAAGTCGCTCAGTTGTGCTCATTGCACCTGCTAGTAATCGCCATATCCCCCACCCAGCTCACCTCCCCAAGCCCCTGGAAGCCAGTAGTCTACATCTCTATAGGTTTGCCTAATCTGCACATTTTATAAAAACAGAGCCACGTAATACGTGGACTTTGGTGTCTGGCTTCTTTCTCTTAGCACAGTGTTCTTGAGGTTCTCCCACGTCAAGCATGTACTGGCCCTTCATTTCTTCTATGTTTTGTTTTGTCTTGCTTTCTTTGTTTCATTTTCAGCTGTGCCACGCAGCACCTGGGACCCTAGTTCCCTGACCAGAGATTGAATCTGTACCCCCTGCAGTGGAAGCTTGGCGTCTTAACCGTGGTTATCCACTCCAGTTTGCCTGGAGAATTCCTTGGACAGAGGAGGCGGGTGGACTACAGCCCACGGGGTCACAGAGAGTCAGACACGACTGAGTGGCCAGCACCTTCACACTCTCATGAAGCCGGAAGCAGGCCCCCGCCAGACACCAAACCTTCTGGTGTCCTGACCTTGGATGTCCAGCGTCCAGGACCAGGAGAAATAAATGCCTGTGGTTTAGGCTCCAGTCTGTGGTGTCTGTTACACATCTCGAGCTGAAGGAGTGCATGATGCTTTGCTGTTCCAAGAACTGCAGAGCCAGCTGTGGAAATCTGGGGAAGATTTTCTGGGACTTGGAGTTTGAACAGGTGTTAGAAGGATGGAGAGGATTTCAGTAGCTGTGGGGAAAAGGTGGGCATTCCTGGGCAGCATGAAATATTGTTCCCCTTCGTAGGGTTTGTCTGTGACCGTGGCTGAAGCATGGGCTACTCTGTGGTCTTGTTGCCTGCAGCTGGAGGCTGCTCTCTGAATGCTTCAGGTGTTTTGGTGGCTTAGGTGCTGGGGAAGGACAGTCAAGACCAGCTGTGGTTCTGTCCCGCCCCTGCCCCATCTCTGAGTCTTTCCTCATTCCCTAAAGAGCCCTGTCCTGTATCCCATTCCACAGCCTGGCTTTACATGAGACCCATTAAACAAATGAAGAATCTTAATTATTGAGTTTCACCCCTTGAGACATTAAATATGCTATATGCATTGGCTGCCATAGAACACCCCTGTGTAAATCTCTTGCTCCTGGGCAAGCTCTGGAGAGCATGGAAGGAACTGCCAAGTTGAAGGAGATGTCTCCACTGAGGGTTCTGCACAGCAGAGGTGGTGGGGAGCTGGGGCTGTGCTGCGGAGCCTGGTATGGCTGCAGTGCAAGGTGGTCAGAGAAACAGGGTGGGCACACCTCTGCACGGGTGACGTTCATGGGACTCCAACCAGGGAGACACCAGGAACAGTTCCGCGAGAGTGCGAGGTAGCAACAGAGGTGACCACAAGCCCAGAAGCCGGGAAGGGGGCACCAACAAGGCAGAGCTCAGTTTTCCCTACACATCAGGTATGCTAGTGGTTTAGGTTTAAACAACGAACACCTGGTTTTAAATTTGTATTCATTTAATTACTTCTCCCACACCTTTGTGTGGCAGAAGCAGAAACCCACCTTGGAAAGGATATCTGTTAAACAGACAAGTATAGTCATTTGAGTTAAATCTCTCGAAAGGCAGGAAAAGATAGAGTGACCTTTCATTTGACTTTAGGCAAATGATCAGCAAAAAGTGATTTTTTTTTTCCACAAAAAATCACATACAGATATCAAGAGAGAAAACTGTTTTTCACTCCAGTAGGTAAAAACAGCTGACTTCTCCAGACACAGCTAATTGCTCCTTGTTGCTCAGAACTGTAGAAAAAGTGATGGAAAGTCAATACCCTGGCATTTTCTGTATATCACATGAAGGAATTATCTGTGAGTATTCTAAAATTTTTAGCACAGGTTAAATGCTGTTATTACATGGAATCTAAAAAATAATGGTCCAAATGAACTTATTTACATATAAGTAATACAGTCACAGATGTAGAAAGCAAACTGATGGTTACCAGAGGGTTAGAAGGGGTGGGAAGAACTGGGAGATTGGGATTGACATATACACACTACTATATATAAAATAGATAATTAGTGAGGACTTGCTGCATAGTACAGGGAACTCTACTCAATACTCTGTAAGACCTATATGGGAAAAGAATTCTAAAAAGAGTGGAATGTATGTATGCATGTAACTGCTTCACTTTGCTGCATACCTGAACCTAACACAGCATTATAAATCAACTATATTTCAATACAAATTATTATTAAAGTTCTGTTATTGTTTGCCTTCATCTCTTTCTTCTGATGATGCCCCTCCCTCATTCAGTTCAGTGGCCTTATAATGAGAAACCAAGTCCCCATCAATCTCTTGGTACAAACGACATCGTGTACACCAGTTGCAGGCTCTGGGGTTCTTTGTCTTGGACCGGCACCATCCATCTCATAACGGCCGTGACTTTTCTAAGCAGCAAAGAAAGGAGGCAAGTCTGAAAATCGGTGCCCAGGTTGATGATCGGTTTTTATTGTCTGAAATCTAAGCAAAATCATACCATTTCCCTGGGCTCTGCGGGGACGTTGAAAGGATGCGTGAGGCTCACTGAGATGAGAAGCGAGGGCTGCCTCCCTTCTCGTGTTACTGGCTGCTTGGAAATAGTTTGTCAAATTGTATTTATGGTTAGACAGGTTCATGTGGTAGCTTTAGAGTTACCCGCCTGGAACTATATTGGAAATGGAAAACGAAGGAGCAAGAGAATAATAAAGGGTCAATTAAGGCTCCAGGGAAGAGAGGGGGAGAGACAAATTCAGAAAGGATGGTAAAAGGAGTCAGAGATTTTTTTATTACTGCCTTAAGATATCAAGGGGAAGGATTACACCGGAGAGACTCTCCATCCTTACACAGAGAGAGCAAACTCAGAAAGCACTGGGTAACGAACTGATGCTCGCTGTCCTCATCAGACTCACCAGTCGTCAGGCCACAGCTCTGCCCTGTCATCCAGTGTGACCATCGCTGTGTGCAGTGAGCCGGGGCTCTTACCCGTTTCACAGGTGGGAGCAGTGAGGCTTAGGGAGCTAGAGCGACCGGCCCCGATTCACCCAGAGGTCACTCACGGAGCTGATTTTTCAGCCTTACTTTCTAACTCCTCAGCACCGCTCTTTCTGCCAGGCTCCTGCCTCCACTGTGGAGGCAAGGATGTAAAAGCTTCAGCCGAGTTGTGTTCCTTTCTGAGCCGCCTCCTCAGTGAGTCGTGTGGAAGCTCCTGCAAGCTCTGACCCTGCTGAGCTCATGGGGAGCCAGCAGCACCATGGAAGGGGGGCTGCCGAGTCCTCTTTGGGGGCAGCCCCCTGGCTCAGAGATGAAGCTTGGGTTCCCAGCAACACGGAGAGGGAGGCAAGGGTGGGTGGGCAGGGAGTGGTCCCTGGGATTTTGGATGGGAAGACAGAGGGAACTAAGTCCCTGCTCGGGGGCTGGGCTCCATCCAGTCAGGGCCTTTGGAGGGGATTGTGGGATGCACCCAGGATTATGCTCCTGGGGTCACAGAGGAGGGGCATCTGTCCTCTGACTCCAGCCCCAGGGAGGATAAGCACCCCCTGGTGCCCTCACCCCCCACACTCTTCATTGTGCTCAACTTCAGCATCCGCCTCTGAGGAGGACAGGCCAGCAGACAGGGATCCTCTCTGTACATGGTCGCAGAGCCATCAGCAAGCCCAAAGGACAACACAGGCAGTGGCTGGAGGGAAAGGCAGGTGCCCGTGGAGGGGTGGGAGCCGGGACACAGCGGTGCACACAAGTCTGCTTCCGGACAGGGAGGAGTCGGAGCCTGTGCGTGTGCATTACACGGATGGGCGCTTAATCAAGGGCTTCTCTGCTACAAGAGGGTGGCCTCCTCCTGGCTCCAGGATGCCCCAGGCTACTATCCCAGGAAATCTCCAAGAGTATTTTCCAGGTTGGACCTGTAATATCTTGTTACATTTGCACAGAGCTTTGTGGTTTACCAGGTTTCCCTGGCCATTCAGTGGGAAAAAGTCTGTCGGCGCTGTGGGAGACCTGAGTTTAATCCCTGGGTCAGAAGACCCCTGGAGAAAGGAATGGCTACCTACTCCTGTATTCTTGCCTAGAGAATTTTATGGACAGAGGATCCTGGTGGGCTACAGTCCATGGGGTCGCAGAGTAGGACATGACTGAATGACTAACACAGTTTCCCAAGCACATCCACACACAGTATCTCACCCAATTCTGGAGCTAGTCTGTGCTCAGAGCCTCATTTTACCAAGGACAAAACAGATGTCCCAAGGGGCTACTCAATTGTTAAGTAAGGGAGGCCAATTTCAGAGTTTTTTACTTTTACTAACAGCTTCAACTTCTCATTGTTTCACATGATTACACAATGTGGATACTCATACATGTCTTTCTCCAGACATTACTGAGCCCTCTCTGCAAATAAAATCCATTCTGGTCCCCCAGCATGCGATGAAGCCACATGTGCACTTTGGAATGGTGGGGGTGGGGCCCCAGGAAGAGGAACAGTGGGGACTTAGGTCTTCTCCCAAGAGGGGACACTCACTGTTCTTTCTTTCCATTTTGCATCTGCACCAGACGGTCCTCTAGTCACATCATCACGAAACAAACAGAGCCATGAAGACAGTTCACAGATTTCACACCGCCCCGTTCATGTATCAGGTCTCTTTCCTGAGGGCTACATGCCAGGCACGTATGCCAGAGAGTGTGTTGGCTTCCCAGCAGTGCCGAGCACGCGAGGGCCACTGTCCCCGTCTCATAAACAAGCCTGGGCTCCCGGAGGTGGGGTCCTCCTCAGATGTGCATGGCGAACAGCCAACCTGCTCAGACCCAGTTCCGTGGCGCCTTTGGAGAGAGCAAGGGTCGAAGACACTTGGAGACAGGCGTCATCCCTCCTTGGAGAGGAGCTCGTTTGTCGAGGTCATATAACCAGTGCTCGTGAAGCAAGGGGTGCGGCCCAGCCCATCGTCCTTCCCGCGGCAGCGTCGCTGACGCGTCATCGTCATAAGCACATGCTTCCGCTTCGTGAGGATTTCTCTTCTCCAGGGTTGTCTTGTCAAGATGGGTATTATTAGCGCACCTCTTTTATAGACAAAGAAACCAAGCCTTTCAAACATTCAAAACCAAAACAGACTCACAGAGAAAACAAACTCACGGTTACCAGTGGGGAAGCCGGGAGGGACGCACTATGAGCATGGGGTGAAGGGGCGCCCTGCTATGAGTAAGAGAGAAACAACAAGGATACATTGTCTAGCACAGAGAAAAGCACCCACGGTTTTATAATAACTTAAACAGAGAGTCTAAAAAAATATTGAATCACTACGTTGTGTGCCTGAAACTAAACCAATATTGCAAATCAGTGAGGTGCTCTGCTCTGCTCAGTTGCTCAGTCGTGTCTGAGTCTTTGTGACCCCATGGACTATAGCCGGCCAGGCTCCCTGTTCATGGGAATTCTCCAAGCAGGAATACTGGAGGGGTTGCCTGTAAGAGAGAAACAACAAGGATACATTGTCTAGCACAGAGAAAAGCACCCACGGTTTTATAATAACTTAAACAGAGAGTCTAAAAAAATATTGAATCACTACGTTGTGTGCCTGAAACTAAACCAATATTGCAAATCAGTGAGGTGCTCTGCTCTGCTCAGTTGCTCAGTCGTGTCTGAGTCTTTGTGACCCCATGGACTATAGCCGGCCAGGCTCCCTGTTCATGGGAATTCTCCAAGCAGGAATACTGGAGGGGGTTGCCATGCCCTCCTCAAATCAGCCATCATTTGAAAACGAAATATGCTTAAGGACAGAAGGCCAAGCCATGTTGGAGCTGAGATTCCAGCCTGGCCCAGGGACCCGGGAGGAACAAGAAGTCCGAGGAGAAAGGAAGCCAATGTCTTGAAGCGAGGCTGGTTGGTCCTGTCCTGAAAAACAAGCCACTTAGAGCTCATTAATACTCTATAACACGTTTAAGAAGCAAAGGCCGTATGGGGGCTCCGATATGACAATTTTACAAAAGGATGAAGAGTTTCACCACATGGAGACAGACTGAGGCCCTCCGCGCCTCTCAGCACCTTCCATGGAAGAAAACACAGCAGACTCAAGGGGCTGTCCTTCCCTAACAGTGGCTTCAGTGGCCCGAGAGGCTCTCAAATCACATGCGGGTGCATCGATAAAGAAGATGGGACACAGAGCCACACTGGAGCGTTACTCAGTCATAAGGAAGAGGGAAGTCATACCGTTTGCAGCCACAAGAATGGACCTAGAGATTATCATCCTGCATGAAGTCAGTCAGCAGAAAAAGACAAATACCACGTGGCATCAGCTATACATGAAATATAGAAATATAACACAAATGAACTTATTTCCAAAGCAGAAACAGACTCACAACAAACAAGCTTATGATTATCAAAGGGGGAAGATGAGCGGAGGGATGAATTTGGATTTTGGGCTCAACATATACACATTATTATGTGTAAAACAGATGAACAAGGCCCTAGTGTTTAGCATAGGGAACTCTACTCAATTTCCTGTAATAACCTACAATGGTAAAAAATATATATATGTTTGCTGTACACCTGAAACACTGTAAATCAACTATGTATGTGTTAATTTCTCAGTTATGTCTGACTCTTTGTGACCACATGGACTGTAGCCCACCAGGCTTCTCTGTTTATGGGATTGTCCAGGCAAGAGTACTGGAGTGGGTTGTCATGCCCCTCTCCAGGGGATCTTCCTGATGGAGGGATTGAACCTGTGCCTCCTGCACTGCAGGCGGATTCTTTACAGTGAGCCATCAGAGAAGCCCAAATCAACTATACTTCAATTAAAAAAATTCTGGAAAGAGAACAACTGTCAGTCAGTTGGTTTGCTTTGTGTCTCATGCAGTTAATGGGAATTCAACCATGAGACTCTGGCTTATTCAGTTCAGTTCAGTTCAGTTGCTCGGTCGAGTCCAACTCTTTCTGACCCCATGAACTGCAGCACACCAGGCCTCCCTGTCCATCAACAACTCCTGCAGTTCACCCAAACCCATGTCCATTGAGTTGGTGATGCCATTCAACCATCTCATCCTCTGTCGTCTCCTTCTCCTCCTGCCCCCAATCTTTCCCAGCATCAGGGTCTTTTCAAATCGCTCAGTCAGGGCCAAATCTTTGTGACTCCATGGACTACAACACACCAACCTACTTGTCCGTCACCACCTCCCAAAGCTTGCTGAAACTCATGTCCATTGAGCTGATGATGCCAACCAACCAGCTTATCCTCTGTCATCCCCTTCTCCTCCTGCCTTCAATCTTTCCCAGCATCAGGGTCCTTTCCAGTAAGTCATTTCTTAGAATCAGGTGGCCAAAGTATTGGAGCTTCAGCTTTAGTGTCAGTCCTTCCAATGAATATTCAGGACTGATTTCCTTTAGGATTGACTGGTTTGATCTCCTTGCAGTCCAAGGGACTCTCAAACAACTTCTCCAACACCACAGTTCAAAACCATCAGTTCTTCAGTGCTCAGCTTTTTTTATGGTCCAATTCTCACATCCATATATGACTTTTGGAAAAGCCATAGTTTTGACTAGATGGACCTTTGTCTGGTTTATTAATCCCTAATAAAATTCTTGTAGTCATTATTCTCAAAAAGTGTATATGTGTGTTTGGAGGGAAGCAAGATGCTCGGGCCAAGGGCACGCGTGGCATGCTCTACTGCCCATCGTCAAACGCTGGCAGTCATCGAGGGCCCTGCACCAGCAGAGAGGAGCTGAGTGTCACCCTCAGCAGAGTGGACGGGCTGGTGACGGAGAGTCCGAGGAGGGTACTGTGATGATGTCCCCAGCGTGGGGCCAGGACACATGGGCGCCTCTGCACCCTGGCTGTGTTAGTCCCACTTCCCGGGTATGCTGAGGGTCAGGTGAGCTACACCGAGGGCAGCAACTAGGAAGACAAGGAAGGGGCTCATCCCTCTGCTCCAGCTGCTCCTCATTCCAGGACCAGAAGGAGAAGTTGGATTTCCAGCAGCAGGAGCCCACACCCTTGCAGCCCGCAGTGGGCAAGAGCTTGTAATTCTTGAACATTTTTCTCTTTGTGACCCTTATGTCCAACCCTGTGCCAGTCCCATGACCATCAGGCAGAAGCCCTGGATGTTGGCTGCATTTTGCCAAAGTCCACCCTGGGCTTGAATACAGAGAGGAATGTTCTGGTCTGAGCTATTGAAGAGTTACATCTTTGAAGTTTCATCCAGAGGCAAGCACTGAATATGTGTACACATCAGTGAGCTGGCCCATTGGCTAAAGGATGGAGTATTGATTTACACAACCACATGTTGTTAGCACATGTCTGCCAGGTAAAGGGGCTGGGGGTGCTGGAGAGATGAACAGAATTGTACTGATGCCTTCAGAGGTGCCTGAGCTCAGATGGGAGGCAGGCATGTGCATCATCCAAGGGAAGCAGCAGGAGGGGCCGGATGGGAACTGAGAACAGGAATACCTTCTAGTTTTGGGGCCACAGCCCTGCCTGGTCCTGCCTGGGGTGGAGGATGCACTGAAGGCTGGACCCAGGACGGCTTTGAGAGGCTGTGGCATCATAAGACCCACTGAACTTCTAGGCCTCCGCTTCCCAGAGTTTAAGACTTCTCTCCCTCGGCAGCAGTGGGAGGGTCTCTCGTTCCTTGCGCTTCTTTCCCCCTCTGGGAAATCACCCTTCTTATAACTGCTGCTCACCCCTCATCAACTGGAATAATTTACTGACTATGGTCCCTGTTCCTCTTCTCTCTTAAGAGACTATACACAGAGATATGACTTTTTAGAATAGAATAAAAAAAACTTTTTAAAACCTCTTATTGAAAGCCATGGCATTTGAATCATTTTTGAGCTAACAAACGGAATTTATTTAGGCTAGTTTAAAGGCTAATTGATACAATTTCAATTTCAAATTGAAACGCTACTTATAATGCATTGTCATTCATCTTAATGGGTGTTAATGTTGAGACATAATTGAGACTCTTTGCATAAGAGCATCATTAACCCCGTTATTGCTGATCAATGTACAGAGATGTTCAAATACAGATGCTCATCTGCTTCAATTGGATGCACGGTCTGGGTCTCCCATCCCGAGAATCTCTGGAAGAAGAAGCTTCCAAACACTTTGGTGTGTAACCCCTGGATGCCGAGGAATAAACAAGACAAAACATGAGGTGCCTAGCATCCTGCCTGGAACATAAAAGGACTCAATGATTAGCTTCTGTTTCTCACATAGATTGTAATTTTTGCTGCTATTCTCCAAAAGTTATATTGCTTTTTTTTTCTCCAAACTGCTCGGAGTTTCCCACTGGATCTAGAATATGTGTTAAAATATAGTAAGTGTCTCAGAATGCATATTCATCACAATCATCATTTGCACTTTCTGTACAGGACAAGAATACCAGAAAATCTCTCTTAGGTAGTAGAACATCAGTCCTCTCAGTGGCCCTATAGAGTAGGCATTACTTAGCCACTTTACATCTGAGGATACGGAGGTTTAGAGATGTTAGAAAGCCCCCAGATTCACAGATAAGATGCCTATTAAGTGATGGAGCTGAAATTTCCTCTGACGCTGTGGTACAAGCTCTCGATGACTGCACTGGTGGGGCCTGGGGGCACCTGGCCTAACGGTGGATGCTCCCCACCAGTCCAGCAGAGAAAAGTGACTCCAGCTGGGCCTGCTGTGTCAGAAACCTCTGCCCTTTTCAGTTCCCTTTTCCGCAGGCATCCCTCACCCTGGAGACCAGAGCCCGCCACCATGACCATTTCCCTGAACAGACTCCTGGGCGCTTCCTCAGCCATCAGGGATGGGTGAGTCCTACCGCTGCCCTCAGCCCTCAAGGGCAAAGCTTCGGAAGCATCACTGAGAACTAAAACATCACGGCTTGCCTTTCATTGAGGGTGATTTTGAAGGTCTCTACTGACAATAAGTGGGTCTCTCAGACTTCCCCCAGGGAGTCTTCCTTTTCTGGTTCAACAAAGTGCAAAGTGCATTCAAAACCTGCCAGTATCAGCCAGCCAAGCTCTGCTGCAGCTGGGCATTGGGCCAATGCATTTACCCAAAGCAAGTTGTGCCAGAGCTCTGAGTGCTGGGCACACATATGTGGAAAGATCTAGCCTCTGGTAGGAAAGGAGTTGCTTAGAGTTTAGTGCAGAAATGCAGGTGTGAGCAGTCAGGGTATGAGGTAATGAGGTAATGACCGTGACAATATTGGACTTACTGAGCCACTGTCCCAGGTGCCAACAGGCTCAAAGTGGATCAGTACTCATAGGGAATCCTATGAAGGAATATGTTCCAGGTGGGACAACTGAGGTCAAGAGAGGTAAATGACCTTTGCCAGGTGATGCGACCATCAGGAAACAAGCAGGATCGGTATGTACGTCTCTGTAGTCTGACCACAGAGCGAGAGATTTCGACCACCCCACAGGGCTCCAGAGTGGAAGGAAGACAGAAAGCATAAAGGGAAAACCCAAGGAGGCTGCATGGAGGAAGCACCATCTGACTGGAATCTCAGTGCTTGAGTGAGAACTTGCCAAGTGAACAAGAAGAGAGGAAAATTCCCAGTTGAAGAAATAGTCTGCACTGAAGCCTGGAGGTCAAAGTCCTCTCTTGTTTTGGGAACCACATGCAGTGTTACTGAAGCTGACTTCCTGGTGATGGGCGGGGCAGGATACAGGGAGAGAAGAGGAAGTGGCAAGCAGGAGGTGGGGCAGATCACAGTGGGCCCTGAGGCCCTGCGGTGCTGAGGGTTTGGTCCCGCTGATGATGGGGAGCCCTCGAGGAAGGCGGGGACTCCAGAAGTTGTGCCATCAAGTGTCTGGGTTAGGCTGACTGCATGGCTGTGTGCGTGACAGGAGCAAGGTGGGCTGCAGGCAGGAGAGCTGGGTGTTGGGACCAGTCGTGGGGGGGCCGTGCTGGTCCAGGCCGGGCAGGATGAGGACTCTGAGGCTTCATTCATGGGTAGAGTCATCAGGACTCGGTGACAAGAGGATGAGCAAACGCGGAGGGGATGGGGACAGGGTGTTACGGTCTGCATGGCAAGCAGCAGAAATGACCACTTAAGCAAAAAAGGGACTTTGTCTGAAGAAGTTAGTTAGCATAACACAGAGTTACGAAGAGGTGAAATCCCCGCCGCAGAGCTGAAGGCCTCCATTCCAGTCTTGCTAATGAGAGCAGGTGGAGTGAAGTTCCATTTACCCGGTCTCTTTGGCTCCAACTGTGACCACATGCTATTAGCTCAGACAAACACACATGTCCACAGGAAGTGAGGGAGGGGATAGAGGTCCCTTGTTAAACGGACTTGGTAGAGGATGGGGTGGGGTTTAATCAAGTGCCCCCCCCCTGGGGCAGGATACAGGGAGAGAAGAGGAAGTGGCAAGCAGGAGGTGGGGCAGATCACAGTGGGCCCTGAGGCCCTGCGGTGCTGAGGGTTTGGTCCCGCTGATGATGGGGAGCCCTCGAGGAAGGCGGGGACTCCAGAAGTTGTGCCATCAAGTGTCTGGGTTAGGCTGACTGCATGGCTGTGTGCGTGACAGGAGCAAGGTGGGCTGCAGGCAGGAGAGCTGGGTGTTGGGACCAGTCGTGGGGGGGCCGTGCTGGTCCAGGCCGGGCAGGATGAGGACTCTGAGGCTTCATTCATGGGTAGAGTCATCAGGACTCGGTGACAAGAGGATGAGCAAACGCGGAGGGGATGGGGACAGGGTGTTACGGTCTGCATGGCAAGCAGCAGAAATGACCACTTAAGCAAAAAAGGGACTTTGTCTGAAGAAGTTAGTTAGCATAACACAGAGTTACGAAGAGGTGAAATCCCCGCCGCAGAGCTGAAGGCCTCCATTCCAGTCTTGCTAATGAGAGCAGGTGGAGTGAAGTTCCATTTCACCCGGTCTCTTTGGCTCCAACTGTGACCACATGCTATTAGCTCAGACAAACACACATGTCCACAGGAAGTGAGGGAGGGGATAGAGGTCCCTTGTTAAACGGACTTGGTAGAGGATGGGGTGGGGTTTAATCAAGTGCCCCCCCCCCCCACAAGATTGCAATCCTGCCTTCCTGTCTAGAAAAGGGCAAGATGAGCCTGCAGGAAGCCACACCAGCTTTGGAAAAGTGGAAAAGATCAAGGTTTTTAGTGCTTGGATAGCATCTCTGACTGTAAAGTACAACTGATTTTAAGAATTAACCACCACCCACCCCCACCCCCTACCCAGTTGAAAAGTAAGTTCCTTTGAAATAGAGGTTTTCAGTTTGTGGAGGAGGGTGTCGATCTGGGGACCCAGCTCTCTGAGGACAGAGCCCATTGAGGGCCCTGCCCCCGGTAACCACCAGGGTCTGAAGAGCAGGCTATGAACAGAGCCAGGTGCCCCGTGTATGGACGTGCAGACGGCAAACCCAAGGTCAGTGAACCCGGGACTGTAGACCAGCCCTGGCAGCTATTAAGCCGAGTGTGAGGATTAGTTTCCTCAATGAAATTTTGCTGAAAAATTTCAGCAAATATGTCTGTTATAGACCACACCTCCTTAGCTTCTAATTTAGTGAGCTGAGGTCTTAAAAAGTTCCACAGGTTCAAAACTAGAATGCGGTATCACTGGCAAGGACAACGGTGAACGAGGCACGGTGATGAATGGCTGCTATCAAAAGCCCGCACGTAACAAGTGCTGGAGAGGCTGTGGAATAAAAGAGCCCTCCCGCACTGGTGGTGGGGAAGCACACTGGTGCAGTCAACTACGGAAAACAATGTGGAGCTTCTCCTAAAAACTAAAAATAGGGGTACTGTAAGATCCGGCAGTCCCACTCCAGGGTGTCTATTCAGAGAAAACTCTAATTTGGAGAGACACACAGCACCCCAGTGTCCACAGCAGCACGGTTCACAATAGTCAAGACGTGGAAAGACCGAAATGTTCAAAGACAGATGAACGGATAAAGAAGAGGTGGTGCACTTCTGCAGTGGAGTACTACTCAGCCGTAAAAAAAGAAGAAAATGCCATTTGCAGCAACATGGATGAACGTAGAGACTGTCATACTAAGTGAGGAAAGTCAGACAGAAAAAGACAAATTCGTATGATATCACTTACAGGTGGGATCTGAAAAATAGTACAAGTGAACTTGTTTACAAAACAGAAGCAGACTCACAGACAGGAAATAAACTTATGGTTGCCAAAGGGGAAAGGTGGAAAATGGTGAGGTTGAGATTAACATCTATACATCACCGTATGTGAAATAGATAAACAACATGGCCCTATTGTACAGAATAGGTAACTCGACTCAAAACTTTGTGATAAACCACAATGGAAAAGAATCTGATAAAGAATACACATGTATAACTGGATCACTTTGCCATACACCTGAAATTAATATAACATTCTGAATCAACTATAATTCAATAAAAAGTTCCACAGGTCATAGGATGAGCAAAAAGGGCGGAAAACCGATCAACTGGAAAACCCCGAAGCAACCATCTTTTCAGTCATTCACTCACCCAACTCCACCATGTGCGAAGGTCTGTGCTGGGCCCCAGGACCAGAGTAATGGACGAGAGAGGACCCATCGCCTTGTGGAACTTACTGTCTTGGAAGTGGTCATCAGTGAGCAGGCCTGATCGCTGGAGACATCGCTGGAGGAGGAAGCACTGTCATAACACACAGGGGTGGCCCCTGGTTATCACCTACGAGAAGGTTCCTGGAGTCTCCTTAGCGCCTAAACTCCTGAAAACTTTTCCTTGACAATTCTGGACTTGGAGATGGTTTCCATTTGCTACCCTGCCATATTCCATGATGGGAAATTTCAGAAGGCAGGGGCGCAAGGTGGGTGGGCAATCTTGGTCCCTAAGTGAAGCCCTTTCTGCTGACGTACCTGTTACATCACAGTGATGACTTTAGAACTGCTGTGTGGCATGTTTTATGAACATGAGTGTAAGTCTGTGGCATCTGGCCCCTGCCCAGTCATCCCTGATGCCCGCTCCCTGCGCTTAGCCCCTCCTTCAGGGCAGGTTCTGAGCAAAGCAAGTGAGTCTCAGCAGCCCTGCCTCCCATCAGCTAGGGAACCAGGCTGATTGTGTCGCTATAGATATGGGTCGGATCTGCATTGATTTAGGACTCAGAACAGAACTTTTTAGACAATTAGAGAACTTAAGGGTGGTAGACCAGACTTCACACTGAATCCTCTCCTGAACTGGTTAACCTGCACTGCCCAGCAATGTGTGCCTCCAAGGGGCAGAAGTCAGGAGCTGGCACTCTGGGAAGAGCTGCCCTGGTCGAAAGAGGAAGCTGGCGTGGTCAGGACAAGGGAGGATGAGGCAGGAGCTGGACAAGGGGCTGCTGGGCTTGGGGGACTCAGTCCTATTCTCCACGACAAACACGGCGACCTGAGAGGCTAAGAGGGGATGTGACACGTGTCTCTAGGCAGACATAGAGGGATGGGAGTTTTTAATCTGGCATGGAGATTGGAGATGGATCTAGGCTTGTGAGCTGCCCCACTTTCTCCTCATTATCGGTTCAGTTCAGTTCAGTCACTCAGTTGTGTCTGACTCTTTGCGAACCCATTGACTGCAGCACGCCACGCTTCCCTATCCATCACCTACTCCCAGAGCCTACTCAAACTCGTATCCATCATGTCAGTGATGCCATCCAATCATCTCATCCTCTGTTGTGCCCTTTCCCTCAGCATGCTGCTACTGCTGCTAAGTCGCTTCAGTCGTGTCCAACTCTGTGTGACCCCATAGACGGCCTCCTACCAGGCCCCTCTGTCCCTGGGATTCTCCAGGCAAGAACACTGGAGTGGGTTGCCATTTCCTTCTCCAATGCATGAAAGTGAAAAGTGAAAGTGAAGTCGCTAAGTTGTGTCCAACTCTTAGCGACGTCATGGACTGCAGCCTACCAGGCTTCTCCATCCATGGGATTTTCCAGGCAAGAGTACTGGAGTGGGGTGCCATAGTTAAGCTCATGGACCCTGTTTAGTTTGAGGTTCAAATTCAAGCTCTTCCACTTATTAATTGAGGCCATGAGCGTGCTATTTAACTCTCCATATGCAGGTTTCCCCAACTGTAAAAGGGAACAATAATAGTACTATGTATGTGTGTGTGTGTGTGTGTGTGTGTGTGTGTTGTGTTGTGTGTGAACTCTGCCACCATAAGTGAGATGCTTAGAACCATGCCTAGCACAGAGCTAAGTGTCTGAAATTATTAGCTAGTATTATTAGTTGTAATGGCAGCTGTATATATTTGGACATCTATGCAGCCTAAGGTCCAATTTTCACATTTCTGACTGTATGTATAAACATTTCTCTGCTTTGCAGGAGACAACTGTAAAAGATGAATGCAATAATGAGGCAGATGGAATCTGACCCCAGACTTCCCTTATCACTTGACTATTTCAGACCGAGACCATCCAGTTACAATTTTGTATTGGTGCACTTTTGCTTCCTTTTTTATCCCTCATAGCTGAAAAGTACATACACAGAATGCAAATATGTTCTGAAATAAAATGATACTTAAGGTTTCAAATGACCTAGCAATTAGCAGAGAGAGGTAAGGACAGAATGCATCATTCTTGTACCTGATGAACATGGTTTGTAAATCTTGGCATTTATAGTCCTGGTTTATGGAATGGCCCTCCATCTCAGGGGCCTCATCGGTCCCAATGAAGCATCATTTCCAAGAGTCAATGCTTCCCAGGTGGCGCTAGTGGTAAAGAACCCACCTGCCAGTGCAGGAGATGTGAGACAAGGGTTTGATCCCTGGCTCAGGAAGACTCCCTGGAGAAGGGAATGGCTACCCACTCCAGTATTCTTGCCCGGAGAATCCCATGGACAGAGGAGCCTGGTGGGCTACAGTCCATGGGGTCGAAAAGAGTCAGACAAAACTGAAGTGACTTAGCATGCACGCAAGCACGCATCTGAAACCTACACATCCCTCCCTGAAGTCCCGGCAGGATGTTGCCAAGATGGCTGGGTTGCAAGCGTGGATCCCAGAAGCCCCTCCAGCAGGACCACCACAGAGGTCAGCTGGCCCCCAGCTTCCTCAGCCCAGGCACCGGGGGACTTTTTGGTTGGGACCCTTGGGCAATCCCCCGTTGTTACCCAAACGGTCACAGGGTCTGTCTGGGACCAGGCACAGGACGGGCTTCTCTGAAAGCTTCTCCTGAGAGGAAATGTGATCGAGCAGAGGTGCTGGATAAAGGGAACTTCTGGGCTGGCCTCGTCCAGAAATTTCCTGTTAAGTGTTTCACTTCACGTTTAGGAAAGGATTGAGGAACTCTTGGGAATCTAGTTAACAAAGGTTCAGACTCAAAGAAAAGCCGTTCTCCACCCAAGCCCCTCGTCAGAGCCTGGGACACTGCTTTCCAACAGTGGGTGGAAGGTTGGGTTACAAATAGGTGGTTTTACGCCTTGCCTTCACGTCTCGACTTGCTGGTGGTTCTGAGCTTGCGCTTGGCATTGTCGATGATTTTTTCTTCCTCCAGGTCTCAAAAGAAAAAAAATGAAGAAAAACAGGAAATACTGTAAGTGGCTCATGTCTACAACACAGCCTGCTCTGCAAAGTGCCTGAGTAACTGTGACCACTCCATCCCCGAATGCTGCTCCCTTTCTTCCAAACTTTATGCCAATAACCTCGCCCCAGGCCAGCCCCATTACTACGATACTTTTTATTAAAGTCTGCACTAAAACTTCACGCAGTAAAGGATATATATTTTTCAAAGAGGGCATCTTCTTGGCCCCCCTCCATGGATTTTGAAGAGCAGAACTTGGAAGACTGGAGAGAAGAAAAGAGGATGGGATATTCTTTTCATTTCATGGATCCTTAACCCACATTTAATGCAGCCCTGGATTTGAGACGCAGCAAGTGAGCTCGTAATTATTTCAAACAGTTAAAAAAGCTAGTTAATGATGTTCAACATAAGTAATCATGTTAAATAGTAAAATTTAATTTCTTAAAAACTTAAATCCTCATATCTTCTGGAATGCATTGTACTGTAGGATGTCTGAGTAAATTAAATCCTCTCCTGCACTCTAAAGCATCAATTTCCTTATGGTAATTATCTGCTAGATTGGATCTGTCAGAGGCAGGGAAGCAAGCCTGACATTATACCCTCTTTACAAAAAATGATTACAAAAAATTAAGACGAATGAGTAAAATTAAGGCCGCGGCTGGTGAGCCCCTCAAAGCTCTCAGGGATCAGTCTACATAAGATACCATTGTGCCGGGGACTAAGCTTTTAATGACTAGCCATATAATCAGGGCAAGTCCATTAAAGGACACCAGAAGTTACCGATCGCAGAGATAACAGCAAGAAATGATTTTCCGCCAGGGAGAAGCAATTTATTATACACAAAAACGCGTTTCTGATGGAAGTGTCTGGAGAGAGGGGGAACTTGGTAAAGTTGACAAGATTCCTTTCCTGGAAAGTTTGACAAATGGGCACCACTGGGCCCGGAGCTTGCTTTGTGCCTTTGCCCCTGGCATGCCTGGGGTCCAGGTGGTTGTTTTGAGCTTGAACTCACTGGGGTCTTCCAGGGGTTCCTCCTGGGCTCACTAGGCCCCCAGACCCAGCTCTGTGGTCTGGACCCCTCCGAAGCTGATTTGGTCAGAGACAGCCTTTGGATCTGGGCTGGACTCGCTGAAGCACCGTGGCAGCCCGGTTGTTAATCTGCTGGCATAAAGCCCAGCCATGTGTGAAGGCGCTCCGGGCATATAATTGCACGGCTATCACAGCCAGCACACTCATTTAATGAAGTCTAAGGCTAAAGCAAAAGCAGAATTGCCAGTGGGACCCAGAGGAAAGCTGCCCCATCTCTGGGCACAATGGAGAAATGAATGACTTGGCGTTTCAGGTGCTGCATCAGTGCCCCATGCCTCGCACCCTCCCATCTGCAAGATGCCATCTCTGCCACCAGCCTGCTCGTGTCTTGGTCTGGGCTTGTCTTTTTGCCCATTCATTTCCAAGGATGCCCTTGCCCCGCTGTGATGACAGAGTGTTGGTCCCACTCCCCTACTCTGTTATGGGTCTCACACCATTTCCCCTGAGTTACTGAATGTTTCCAAGACTCAGTTTTCCCATCTGTAAAATGAGATTTCTCATGGCAGCGCTCCCTTTGGGTTTATGGAGGCATCAAGGTAGTGCTGGTCTGGCACATTCCAACCAGAGTGCAGTTTCTACAAGCAACTGCAGATTCTCCTGGCTTCCCAGCCACCTCTGTGTGTCCATCTTCTGTTCTCTCCTGCACTCCGGAGGGTGAGGAATGTGCTTTGGGTTTTGCTACATTCCCAGACCCTAACACAAATGCTGGCAGATAGTAGGCACTTTAAAATGATGGCTGAATGAAAGGCATGGGGGATTGGAATGTTGCAGTCTGAAGTGAAAATTCAAGTTTGAAATTTTCCTCCATTTGGACCCCCTCAAGAACCTGGTTTACACCCAGATGCATCTCATTTTCCAAGGGTGTGCATGGCACTTCCTGAGGGGAGTGCTGGGGACAGCTGGAGGTGGGAGTGGGGTGCAGCAGGGAGGCCAGGCCTGTCCAGCTCAGTCGGCCACTGCAGCCAGCCCTGCCTGTCTTCATCACCCACTGAGGCGCTTCACAGCTAGGTCTCCAGAGCCTGCTTCAGCCGCGTGGAGTGGTCCCTTCAGCATCTCTGTGCTTTGCCCAGTCGGCACCTTCCTTCATCGTCTAGTTCTGAAGTTCACGTTCCCTATAAGAGCTTCTCTAATGTTCTCAGGGGCAAAGGAGCTGCTTTCAGAACACATTGCTTATATGTCCCTAAGACACTGATGAAATTATAGCGCTGGCTAATTGGATATGTGCCTGTCTCCCGAGTTATTTAGCTACCTAAAGGTGCAGGGTATATGGTTATTCTCTTTATGCCCACAACGGTCTGGAAGCCTGTCCTGGCATAAACCAACACCAAAGAATACCACCCAACTCTCAGTTGACCAGGAATACACACGGTATACCCAAGGAATGGTGCAAAATATATATGCACCAATCTGACTGAGAGAGCCGCTGTCCCTCCAGACCTATCTCCCTGGAGAATCGGATGACTCATCTCTTGTTAGTCTTCTCCCTTCTTTCTTTCTGTTGCCAATATTAGCCATTTCTCATAGCATAAGAATTTTTTTTTTAATTGTGTTAAAATACACGGAACAAAATGTACCTATTTTTAAGTGTGAGGCTTGGGTTAAGTACATTCCCATCATTGGGCAATCTCCAGAACTTTTTCATCTTGCAAAAGTGGCACTCTGTTCCCTTGAAAATACTGCCCTTCCTCCCTGCCCCGCCCAGCTCCTGGCAACCAGCATTCGGCTTCCCGTCTTGATGATCGGACTTCTCTATATAGCTCATATAATGGAGTCACTCAGTATTTGGTGCTGGGTTTGTGTGTGTGTGTGTATGGCTCATTTCACTGAATGCAATGTCCTAAGGCTCATCCATGTTGTCACACATGTCAGAATTTGCTTCTTATTCCTTCTAAAGCTGAATAATATTTTATTCTAATTACAGACCTTGTTCTATTGTCCATTCATCCCTGGGTAAACACTGGGGTTTCTTCCACTCTTTTGTCATTGCGAATAATCTTGACACAAACATGGGCATGCAAACATCCCCCTGAGACCCTTTTTCAGTTCTTTCAGATTTATACCAGGAGTGGAATTGCTGAATCATATTTTAAATTTTTTGAGGAACCTCCATACTATTTTCCATAGTGGCCACACCATTTTCCATTTCTACCAGCTGTGCACAAGAGTTCTAATTTCTCAACACCCTCACCAACCCTTGGCATTTTCTCTCTTTTTTTTTTCTTTTCCTTTTTTCTTTCTTTGATCTAAGTGATATGTGATAACATCTCATTGTGGTTTTGATTTGTATTTCCCTAAGGGTTAGTGACATGGAGAGTGTTTTCACATTCTTGTTGACCATTTGTCTATCTAATGTGAAGAAATGTCTACCCAATCCTTTGTTCATTTTTAATTGAGTTGTTTATCCTTCGCTGTTATGCTCTGAGTTATTTATACATTATGCTTATTAACTCCTCATCAGACTTGTAATTTGCAGATATCCTTCCTTACTCTGTTCATTGCCTTTTCGCTCTGTTGATCATGTCTTTTGATCTCTAGGAGTTTTTAGTGTCATAGTCCAACTTACCCAGTTTTATTTTTGTTGACTGTGATTTTGATGTTAAATCCAAGAATTCATTGCCAAGTTCAATGGCGTGAAGCATTGCCTCTATGTTTTCTTCTAATACTTTTCTAGTTGTAGGTCTTATATTTAGGTGTTTGATCCATTTTGAGGAAATTTTTGATATGATGTAAGTCAAGGATCAGTCTTCTCTCATAGCATGTTTTATGCTAACAAGATTTTTATTTGTTAAAAAGAATGGGAAGGTTAAAGCTGAAAAACACATCCTGAAAGACAAGACAATCTTGTCCTGCCGTGTCTGTGTTTACCAACACCTAATCTAGCAAATCTTTGTCAACTGAGTAATCTATTCAAGGACAAGGAATACTGAATTTGGACCTCAGTCTAATCTGTGTGCATGCCTTGCATTTAGACCAGAAGTGCTCCTTCGTTTGGCATTTCTACCAGCTGAACGTTTTTTACCACCATTGATGGGTTTAGAAGAGAACCCTCTTCCAGGAGGTCTGAAATAGACAACACATCCAATAAATCCAAGCCATGGCTCTGATCCAAGCTACGGTTCTGGAAACTGAAGAGTTAACACAAATCGCCCAAAGTGTTGGAGGAGGACATGGAGAAGACTGAGAGGGAAGAAGGGAAAAGTACCTGCACAGCAGGGCAGGAAACGTGGTCACACAATGGCCACCGTCAACCCCATGGACCCCTCACACCCTCGGTGAGCGCTTAGCCCAGCCTGGTCCCGGGAAGACAGCCGAGGCTGCCTCAGAGGTCTGGTCTGCATGCAGGGAGGTACACCTAGAATACTGGGCTATGGAGCCCACCACAGTCCAGAAGGGCTTGGCCAAGCTGGGCTCCAGGGCCGGGCAGGGATCCCTGAGCAACTTGAGTAGCCCCACAGAAGCTGACAGAATGCTGTTGGGTCACTGTTCTGTCTGCCATCTCATCCCACACACTCCCCACCCAGAAATGCTATTGGGTGAAGCTTAGGCACCTAGGACCCTTAAGATAGTGACCTAAACCCTGAGAACTGGGAGTTGAAGTCCAAAGTTAGCAAAACCGCATGGTCCAGCTTTACACCAAATGTGCTTTGTGTGAAGCCCCCTCTACAATTCTGTTTAGGCAGTAGTGACTAGTCAGATGAGGACCCAGAGATGTAAGGAATCATATAAACCCAACAAGCCTCTAAAGTAGCCCATATGGTCCTCATAGGTGCTTCACAGCTAGCTGGCTGATATGGTCAGGAAGTTTCTAACTACTCACAACATTCTGGAGAGGTGGATAAGAGCTGAGCAATTCTTGAAATCTAAACTTTAACTTACAGGGGGCATCTGAAGCCCAAGGATGCCATGTGACCTCCTTGACATTGTGCAGCTGATCAAAGGCAGAAGCCACCTGTCCCCAATATCTTTGCTAAGTCATTTCTGCTTCCACAACTCCTTATAGACCAGTTGACATTATATAAGAAAATTCTTATATTTTATTACAATTTTATGAAAATTTCTTATATTATTTATGTGCTGCTTGCTTGCGCTCATTCAGTCATGTCGGACTCTGTGACTCCCACAGACTGTAGCCCACCAGGCTCCTCTGTCCCTGCAGATTCTCCAGGCGGAAATACTGGAGTGGGTTGCTGTGCCCTCCTCCAGGGCATCTTCCCAACCCAGGGATCAAACCCAGGGCTTCCACACTGCAGGCAGATACTTTATTGACTGAGCCACCAGGGAAGCCCAAGTTCTGAGGTCATCATAAAAATAAAAGTATGATTATGTGAAATACTTTTGCCTAAATAATTATGGGCCATTTACCGAAGTTTTAATACTTCAGTTGCCTAAGAAAAACATTTTGACATGATGGTCATCCACACAAAGTACCCAGGTGTTCTGTAAGTAAAATTAATAGCAAAAAAGCACAAACTGTGTTTCAAAATGAGCTCAGAAATTATCTGGGATGTTAGGAAGCGATCTCACCTGGGACATGAAATCGAGGAAGTAGGTTTCCAGCTAATGAACAGATGGAAACATTTCTTTTGAGTTAAGATAGCAGAAAATCAGTCTCACAGGGAAAGGATGTGAGACGGTTCCGTGGCATATTCTCCTACCTGAACCAACCAGTGACCTGGATGTGAGCAAAGGACTCTCGCTGGTAGCAGAAATGCTTGAGGAGGAGAAATGCTTGAGGAGTAGAGCTGGATCAAATTTCACTATCAGATGGCAGACCAATACATTTGTCTTGATCGTTTCCGCTCCTACTTGACCAGCTCTCTCTGCCAGACTAGATGGGGAAAAGCTTCTATTTTATTGATTTCTATTAGGAGATAGAACATAGGGTACTTTTTTCCTGGGCTTTTGTAGATTTTTGGTGTCTCCTAAAATAGTGAGAGATTGAAACAAATGAGCTTGCAATTTTCCCCCTCTCATCCTCAACATCTTAGGAGTAGATAAGGTGCTAGATAAGACAATAGAGGTATAAATGAATACGTGATCTCTCTTTCTGCCAGCAGTGCAGGAGACACAGGTTCGATCCCTCGGTTGCGAAAATGCCCTGGAGAAAGAAATGGCAACCCTCTCCAGTATTCTTGCCTAGAGAATACCATGCACAGAAAAGCCGGGTGGGCTACAGCTCTTCTATAGTCTTTATGGATTGGTGGGCTACAATTCGTGGGGTCACAAAGAGCTGGACACAACTGAGCCACCAATACTTTCACTTTCAATCTCTCTTTACACGCCTGAACCTCAGTTTACTTCTTCCAACACCCACTGAGTTCTCAGTATACTCTAGGCAATGTTTCTACCCTTACAGGACATAATTTCCAGCATTACAGGACAAACAGGCATATAGCTTAACACTTATGAGGGAGTTTATTAAGTACATAGATATATGTACAAAATGCAATTAAAACGATAGAATAATTAATTCCACCAGGGGCTTAGCAGGGCCTGGAATATTACTATCAAGTCTTTAGGTTTGGGGTGAGGAAGTTTGTAGGAAAGGCAGACCTTCAAGGCAAAGCAAGAGAATTCCTGTTATTGTTCAGTCACTAAGTCTTGTCTGACTCTTTGCGATCCCATGGACTGCAGCATGCCAAGCCTCCCTGTCCTTCACTAGCTCAAGGAGTTTGCTCAAACTTATGTCCATTGAGTCAGTGATGCCATCCAACCGTCTCATCCACTGTCATCCTCTTCTCCTCCTGCCTTCAATCCCTCCCAGCATCAGAGTCTTTTCCAGTGAGTCAGCTCTTCACATCAGGAGGCCAAAGTATTGGAGTTTCAGCTTCAACATCAGTCCTTTCAATGAACACCCAGGACTGATTTCCTTTAGGAAGGACTGGTTGGATCTCTTTGCAGTCCAAGGGAATTTTGAGAGTCTTCTTCAGCAGCACAGTTCAAAAGCACCAATTCTTCAGCACTCAGCTTTCTTTATAGTCCAACTCACATCCATACACGACCACTGGGAAAACCGTAGCCTTGACTAGATGGACCTTTGTAGGAAAAATGATGTCTCTGCTTATTAATATGCTGTCTAGGTTTGTTATAGCTTTCCTTCCAAGGAGATTTGTCATAGCTTTCCTCCCAAGGAGCAAGTGTCTTTTATTTTCATGGCTGCAGTCACCATCTGCAGTGATTTTAGAGCCCAAGAAAATAAAATCTGCCACTGTTCCCACTGTTTCCCCATATCTATTTGCCATGAAGTGATGGGACCGGATGTCATGATCTTTGTAAATGTTGAGTTTTAAGTCAGCTTTTTTTACTCTCCTCTTTCACTTTCATTTAGAGAGTTCTTAAGAAGGTATAAACCAAACTGGCCACCTTGTGATGGTGATGTGGAATGAGCGGGAGGCAGACAGAACATGATCCGGGAAAGAAAGCTCGGGTCTGTGCCGTTTAACAGCGTGGATGCCCTGCTAAAGGCTGAGGATCTGTTCTGGGATTTGTTAGGATTTGTCCTGAAGGTAGATGGACTCTTAGAAAAAAAAGTTAAGCAGACATGTGTTTTAAGTTTTCCTTGAGCAACACTGAGAAACAGAATGAAGGAGAGTGGGTGATAGAACACACTGGAGGATGTTACAGAAATATCAGACCTGGGATGAAGGAGGTCTTATGAACGAGAAATGCTGCTGCCGTGTCAGTAAACCAAGAATGCTGCAGCTGTCAAGCCATCACATTACGACCACCAGATGCTGAGCCCGGAGAGAACTCAGGATGGAAAGACGCGAACTGCCCACTGCCAAGCCCACTAACCATCATCCACTGCAGCCGCCGCCCTCCCCAAGGTGTACCCTGAGCAGACTCGGGATGTGAAACCCAGGCCGCGGGCCTGGGTATCTGAGGTGCAGATCAAAGGAATGATTTCAGAGCGCCCAGCCTCCTGCCTCTTCCCACATATAGAAAAGCACTAAATTCTTTAACTTGAGGTGTCTAGTTTTCTTTAATTAATAGTTATCTCTTCATGTTGCGATTGCCTGGTCTGTGTTGCAAAAACTTCTATATATTTTGGCTCCTCCCACTCTGTACTTCTTCAGAGCAGTCCATCAGAGCTATCTTAGAGGCTGTGTCTAGGGCTTAAGTCCTCAGAAAGTCCACTGAAAAAAACATAATTCTCGGCTTCTAGGCTGTGATTGTTTTTAGTAGACAAACCAGAAAAGCAGAACCTGTAACATATATGTCTATGTGTAGATGTATACACATATAGGTGGGTGTGTGTATAGTATATATGTATATTTGTATGTAGATATACCAATGTATGGGCTTCCCTTGTGGCTCAGCTGGTAAAGAATCTGCCTGCAGTGTAAGAGACCTGGGTTCCATTCCTGGGTTAGGAAGATCTCCCGGAGAAGGGAAACGCTACCCTCTGGAGAATTCCAGGGACTCTATAGTCCATGGGGTCACAAAGAGTCGGACATGACTGGGCAACTTTCACTTTCACACAGATGTATATGTGCAAATGCACATACATACAGCCTGGAGGAGGGCAAGGTAACTCACTCCAGTATTCTTGCCTGGAGAATCCCATGGACAGAGGTGCCTGGCGGGCTACAGTCCATGGGGTTGCAAAGAGTCTGACATGACTGAGCAGCTAAGTGCGTGCGCCACACACACACACACACACACACACACACACACACACACTATCTTCAGTGAACCCAGTACAGAAGGCTGTCCCGCACCTGAGGCTGCGCCCCAAGCCCACTGGGGCCATCAGGAGGAATGACTATGAGCAGGCTGGAACCCCCAGGTGGAGCTGGGGCATTACGAGGACCCAAGGGAAGCTGTGCCTGTTCTTGCTGCTTCTGTTCTTAGTGGTGAGGTTTCCTGGGAAAGGCAGGTCCTTCCTCAATAACCACATTCACACACCCAGGAGGAAAGGCAGCTGGCGGAATGGCCTCCACACCTTGTGTTTGGACTAGTCTTTGAACATCTGGATGACAGAGGTCTAAAAGGCCACTGCCTCCCTTCCACCTTAACTCTGGGGAGAAAATCTCCCTATACCTTGTCCTAACAGAAGACGTACTAGAAGAGGAATTCTGGGAGTGGACTTCAGCTTGGCCATCACAAAGTGTGAACATGGTTCAGTTTCCACATTGCAATTAATCTTGAGGAAACTACCATGGGTTCACTTTTTACATAGAATCAAAGAATAGTTCCACTTGTCTAACAAGTCTGTTAAGACTTGCTTCTCGTTACCAACTGCCTATGTGAGACCTCACTCTTCTTGCATACTTCAACCAAAAGCACCTGTTGCCGTAGACTGGCAACACTGAAGTAGTTACAAGAATCCAGTTGTCTGCCAGTAAGCCAGATACCAGAGATTTGCAAAAATTAAAACAATGAAACTCATTTAATTTTTGCTGTTTTGCAAAATATAGTTATTTTCATAAGAAGTGACATGTAGTGACAGTGTGGTTTTAAAAATGAATTAAAAATTTTAAATTATTAGTTTTAATTTCTAAAACAGTAAACATGAATGACATAACCCAGATGAGCAAATGCCCTAGGTGACTCATCATTTTTAAGAGTGTCAAGGAGTCTTGAGTTCAAACGTTCGAGAACTGCCAGTGTACGTGATGTAGGAAGTCTGCTCAGCTGCAGACGTATATTTCTTCCTTTGCTCTCCTCCTCTCTGCCTCAAACAGTCTCCTTTCCCATTCCCTTAGTGAACCGGTAGAGTCATGGACCCCCACAAAGCATTGTCTGTTTTTCATTCCTCTCTAACAGCTCCCTAGCTATGCCTCGGACCTTGCCGTCCCTCACACTGCTTATCTCTGTGACTGGGCCACACTTCCCCCACCCTCCAGAACTTAGTTTTGCTAGAGTGAGACCCCCAACCTGAGATGCCTTAGCTGAGGAACCAGACCAGTTGGCACAGCACACTCAGATCCATGCGGAAGACACAGAGGTGCAAGGAGCTTGATACAAAAGAAAGATGGTGGATGTATTTACATTCAAGAAGGTGGATCTCATGCCCAGAGAAACAGCTGAGGACAGTCACTTTTTCTGGAGTGGAACATACACGTGAAGTAAGGTGCTGTTTTTTGAAGAAATTTGGCAGTTCTATCTGAAAGGTAAAATCTGAATTACAGGGTAATTTTCAAGAAATAGTTTCTTCTCCTTCACTGACAATTAAAATGAGTGGTACTTTATTAAATATAGTTTGCAGAAGAACCCACTTGCCAATGCAAGAGATGTAAGAGACACCAATTCGATCCCTGGGTTGGGAAGATTCCTGGGAATAGGAAATGGCAACCCACTCCAGTTTTCTTGCCTGGAAAATTCTGTGAACAGAGAAGTCAGGAAGGCTGCAGCCCATGAGGTCCCAAAGAGCTGGACATGGCTGAAGTGACTTAGCACACACAAGTTGCAAAAAAATTCTCAGTTGTCCGAGGGAGTTGGAGGTAGCAGATATACAGATGCCAAGTGTTTTGAGGAAACCAAACACCAGCTAGGTTCCTCTTGCCACCAAGAAGCAGAGTGTAGCCTTGGGCACCTGTCTGAATCCAGTTCCTTGCCTGTAACGTGCAAGAAATAATGCTGTCCCCCAGAGGGTTAGATGGGGTAAGTAAGTGAAATACTGCTTTGACCTCGTCCATGGGGGCTGGTGGTACGTTCACCTCTTTGCTTCCCTTCCCTTCTGTCTCTCCCCCACTTTTACTTAACTCAGAGTGAGGTCTCCAGTCCACATTTATCATTCTTCTTACAGTGTTGTTTACCTCTTCACTTTACAAATTTATTTAGTAAATAAAGTTTATTTAAGAATCCTGATTATTGGGTCCAAGTTAGTGAGATTGTACTGGATAAAAATAACCTTTAAAATTGACTTTTGCAATTCTTTACAATTTCCATCCATTTCCACATCTTTCAAGGTTGTTCTCAGTTTCCTTGACCTGAAAGTTTTTCTCTGAAGCTCCAACATATGTATAACTTTCAGTATATAATTTAGCCCATGGTGATATATGGTTAATCAAGATTCTTAAGTGAAAATAGAAGAACTTAACCTGTTCTGTGTCCCAGATGTGTTTGCATGCTTGCATACAAGTGATTTTGGAAAGTTCAAGGTCCCCTAGCTGGGAAGGGAGAAATGCTGATACCTCTTCTCAGCAAAAAGCAGAAATTTAAATGCTTCTCCAAATGCTCCCTAATGGGGATGGAGCAGCAGATTCAGATTGTAGGCAATAAGGTAGGGATGCGGCAGCAGAGGGAAGCAGAAGACAAGAGTAGGAAGGATGATCACCTGAGCACAAGGTAAAGGAAAGTGGTTTGAGGGAGGAAACACAGGGAACAAAAGGAGGGAGTAAGTGGAGGCACAGTCAGAGAAGAAAAAGTATAAGGAATCCTGATTTTCACTTTTATTGGTTGTAGGGTCAAATTCATCTTCTGCTAAGGAAACTGCTCAAAGTACAGGGTAAACCATTACCCATCCATCCATCCCTGTGCCTATCTGTACATCCATTAGTCCACCCATCCATTCATCCACCCATTCATCCAGCTACCCATCATTCATCCATGCGTACATCCCTCCCTCCATCCATCCACCCATTCACTATTATGTAGATATTTTTAACTATTTAATAAGTGCCTGGCTAGGTATAGAACTTGGGCGTCCCTGGTGGCTCAGCTGGTAAAGAATCCACCTGCAATGTGGGAGACCTGGGTTTGATCCCTGAGTTGGGAAGATCCCCTGGAGTAGAGAATGGTAACCCACTCCAGTTTTCTGGTCTGGAGAAGTCCATGGATTGTACAGTCCATGGGGTCACAAAGAGTCAGACACAACTGAGCGATGTTCACTTTCAGGTATAGAACTTGGTTGATACTGAGATAAATAAAACACAATTCTAGACTTCAAGGAATGGAAAAGGAAAACACATAAACAGATCCTATCATGACAGCTGCTATAATACATTACATACAAAATCTTAGTAACACAAGGAGAAGGCAATGGCATCCCACTCCAGTACTCTTGCCTGGAAAATCCCATGGGCGGAGGAGCCTGGAAGGATGCAGTCCATGGGGTCACGAAGAGTTGGACACGACTAAGTGACTTCACTTTCACTTTTCATTTTCATACATTGGAGAAGGAAATGGCAACCCACTCCAATGTTCTTGCCTGGAGAATCCCAGGGATGGGGAAGCCTAGTAGGCTGCTGTCTTATGGGGTCGCACAGAGTCGGACACGACTGAAGTGACTTAGCAGCAGCAGCAGGCATGGAAACAGGAGGGCTCGTTTGAGAGCTATAGCAAAAGAGAGAACAAGTAGAATTCAAATTGGAGGTAGGGTGACTCCAAGCTTCCAGCTTCAGCTTGTGGTGAGTCATGGAATCACTGGCTCACGGAAATTGTGGAGGCTGAGTTGGGTTGGAAGCCACAGGACATGGTTAGTGGTGGGAGACTGGCCAGTTATTATGTGAACAGTGCTTCCAGTCTAGAAGGGAGGCTAAGGTTTGTTCAAGAGGAATGTTATTTTTCATAATAACAATAATTATTAGTGTTATCTCTTAGGCACCAGTTACCTAAGAATATTCTCTCCTTTGATACACTCAACCACCAAGCATTTTCTTAATGAGAAATGTGAGGACATGAGTTTCCTGCCATAAATCAAAGCAGGTGCGGTGCAGTCTCCCTCCCCCAAGCCCACCTGCTCTGGGGAGACACTGACTTCGACCTGGGCTGAAGAGCTGGCTGTGAGAGACGGTCTCATGGACTCAAAACCCCCTCTCAAGGGGACAGGTCACTGTCTTCACGGGATATGCATGTGAATTTTGGAAATCTGGGGTCCCTCACCCCCACACCTAGGATGGGTTCTCCTCTCTGGATTCCAGGGAAGTCCTGTCCTCTTTCCCCCAGTCTCCCTCCAGTTCAGACCTGGCTTTCTTTTTAAGCAGGAAGTGAAAAGTTGCTCACAGGAGATGCTTCTGATGGAAAGGTTTACCTCTCGGAGGTGCGGCCTGTGGAGAAGGGAGGGGTGTGGTCGCTGTGATTGAAGAGGGCTGAGGATTTCTGAAGAACAGCAGCTTCTCTCAGGAGCCTGCTTCAGGCACCGCGAAGGGTGAGCCATGAAGAATTCAAAGGAACTGTGATCAAACCACAGGCAACACAAACATTTTCCCCGCCTTCGCTAACTTCACCTTCTGAGCAGAAGAGGGCAAAAGGTTCTGCAGAGGGTCCCGGGCTTTGGAGAAGTGTCAGGTGCTTCCATCTCCATGGGGTGGTGTCTCTACCCCTGAGTCACAGGGGACCCTATCAGCCCAGCACCCAGCACGAGGGTATGCTTTCCAGGCCCATGGGACGACGGCTGCACCACCCACAGGCCAGGCAGAGCCTCCCTCATTGGCACCTGCAGATCCATCCCCAACTACAGGTGTCCACAGACACCTCAGAGTTCTTCTCCTCAAATACACAGCACCCAGACCTCTGCGGTGGCCAGGAGCCCCATCTGGGTCTGCTGGGAGGAACTGCATGTCCACCAGATTGCCCCTCAGGAACCTAGGGAGGGGACAGGTCCCTACATCCAACATCCTGCCACGCAACCCTGCAGAGTCTTCCTCTGCACACAGACACACACACACAAATGCCATTCCAGGAAACTGGCTTGCTCTGGCCCCCCAGTACCTTGGATCAGGTCTCGATCATTTACCTGCAGGGCGTGTGGACCTTAGCCCCTGTCCCCCTGTTGTTGTCAGAAGGTCTCTTTGAAAGCTCCTTGTGTATTTCCCTGCTGACCCCAGAGAGATCCTTTTATTTTTCAACCGGTAAGTTCATCATTAAATAATTCTTAGAGAGATACAGGCCACTGATTTCCTGCAATTTGCATCACCACACTTTAACTTGGGTTGAAAGCAGAGCCTCTGGGTCCTCTGGATTTAGAAGTGCATTAAGATTTCTGTGACCTTTATGAGACAGCAGTTGAGACATATTCTTTTAAATAGTAAATGCAACAAAACGGATCACCTAAAGTGCATAGAACTGACCTTAGTTTGATAAACAAATTAAAAGAGAGAACTCTTTTCCCAAAGGGAGCAGAGATTCAACAGATGCTATCAGATAGATGACAGATAAATAGATGATTCCAATGTTTTGCAGACATGATTAAGTTCCATCTTTTGATGTGCTGCAGTGCTTTATACAACAGTTCCTTGTTATATGTCAGGTAATTTACCTGATGGTGAAGGCAATGGCACCCCACTCCAGTATTCTTGCCTGGAAAATCCCATGGATGGAGGAGCCTGGTAGGCTGCAGTCCATGGGGTTGCTGAGTCGGACACGACTGAGCGACTTCACTTTCACTTTTCACTTTCATGCACTGGAGAAGGAAATGGCAACCCACTCCAGTGTTCTTGCCTGGAGAATCCCAGGGATGGGGGAGCCTGGTGGGCTGCCATCTATGGGGTCACACAGAGTCAGACATGACTGAAGCGACTTAGCAGCAGCAGCAATTTACTTGAGTTTTTAAAGGATCATATGAGAAGGGAATGGCAACCGACTCCAGTATTCTTGTCTGCAGAATCACATGGATGGAGGAGCCTGGCCGGCTACAGTCCTTGGGGTCGCAAAGAGCTGGACATGACTGAGCAACTAACACACACTCTATCTCTCTCTCTCTCACACACACACACACACACACACACAACAGTCAGTACCTGGATGGCAGACTAGGTGGGAGAGAAAGCCAGGGATCAGAGTGCACAGCAGCCGTGATCTGGGCACAGCTCCAGGTCCCTCTGTCTGCATCAGTCCCGGTCACGGCTGTCAGCACCTCTAGGACTGAACCTGCCCTCAACATCTGGATTTATTTTGCACAAACCTGCACCCTGCTGGGTCCAGGCAGTTGAGCCACAGTGTCCCTTCCTGCCACACCCACATTGCCAGCAGAGTTCGGCTGAGGGAGTGAAACGCTGTAAGCAGAGCTGAGGTCATGGCAGCAGAGGGGACCCGATGGTCCAAGTGTCTCTGGAAGCCAAGGGCCCTTCTCAACCGTGACCTTGCGATCTTGGCCTAGCCTCCATGTTGGACTAGGGTCTGCAGCAGCCTCCTGGTTGTCTCAGTAAGGACCCCCAAGACATCTTGCTCAGAACACTGACTTTCAGTGGCCCTTTCTGGGAAGACATGCTGCGTTTGTCTGCTTAGGTAACTAGCTGAGATGAGAGAGTGGCCCTAAACCAGTAAATGCTGGGAATGTTCACCCCATCTGGTGAGACGGGCTTGAAATCTCTGATCTGCAGAAGTTAGACCATGGGGCCACTGTTCAGGTCTTTTTCCTCACCCCTGCTTCGCCAGGGCACTCCCGCCCTGCTGCCCTCCCCTCCCCAGATCTGCCCTGCTGGGAGCCCAGGGCTGCTCTGTCCTCTGGACAGGTCCCCGGGGCTCTCCCCACCAACAGCCAACAACCCCGAGGACCCGTGCCCGCCTCCCACCCAGGGCACACCGCAAAGGCTGTTCTGTCTGCTGCTCCCTGGCCCTGCCCACAGAAGACGGTTTCTGTAGATTTAATGTGACACTTTATTTCCAAAGTGGGAATGCAAGGAAGTAAAGCTGTTTGCATTCACAGTTTAGAAGCTGAAGCAGTGGGGTTTGCCCTTAACACCCACCCTGGGTGAGTGCCCTGTGGGGGCGGCCCTCTTCCTGTGCACCTGCCATGAGAAGGTGTGCAGGGCGGGAGCAGCCTTTCATGTCAGTTTCCACCAGGGTGTGGGGAACCTATGCTGTGGGGTGAGATGAACTGCTTTGATGGCAGCAAGTGTATTCAAAACCAACCATAGTAAGAAAATACAAGCACATCAAATAAAACCATAGTGCAGTGTGTGAACCATTTGGATAGAACACAGAATTGACTGTAAGTCAAAGTCAGAAAAAAAAATGCTAAAAATCAGGGCATCCAGATACTGCTCGGGCATGAAATTGTATTAAAAAAAAATTAAGGGAATATACTGGATACCTAGTACTCCTACAGTTTAGCAGTTGCTATCTCCCCCCTTCCCAAAGCTAATATAAGTTATTCCCATTTTCAAGAACAGCACTGATTTGGATAAACCAAGATTTTTTATGGCAAAGATAAATTAGTTGCACTAGATGATCCCTTGAGTGTATTTGCTTGTATGTGTATATACAAGACTGCCTAACGACAGGAAATATTTTTATTTTTAAAAATGCAGAGTAGTGTTTTTGGAGAAAGATTACTCAGTTTATGACAATAAGGATTTAATTTGTGTACGTGTCTGAGCTGAGATGAGCACATGGCTCCTATCTGCCTCCTTAGCACAATCAACACATTTTTACATTTTCCACTGCTCCTATTTGCTTGCTGGTGTGAATGCTGGGTGAGGGCCACGGCTCCCGAACCTCAGGCATCGCATCTCACACGATGCTTCACCTCAGAGTATTTGCTGAATGATGAATGTGCACCAGACGAGTACAGCCATCTCCTCCACTGTCTCAGAGAACGAGGCTCTTGGCGTTGCTGTGGCTACCATCATACCCAGGTGTGACTGCAATCACAGCACTGCCCCGATATTCCTGTGAATAAATGTGTGTGCTCAGTCGGGTCTCACTCTTTGCAGCCCCACGAACTGCAGCCAGGGTCCTTCTGGCCATGGGATTTTCCAGGGCATGGGTTGCCATGCCTTCTTTCAGGGGATCTTCCTGACTCAGGCTTCAAACCCACGTCTTTTGTGTCTCCTGCGCTGGCAGGCAGATTCTTTACTGCTGCTTTGTCTGGGAAGCCTGCTCTGAATACAGGGACATATTATGCTCCTTCCCTTTCTAAAGTGTGCCTCGGGGCCACGAAGCAGCGCATGTGGACAGTACAGGAACCGGGACTCGGACCCCATCCAGGTTGATTCTCAAACCCATGCTTGTAGCCAGAAGGTCTCCTCACCTCCCTGGCTTTACAGGAGAATGGAGATGGAAAAAACAGCATCTTCAAAGCTGATTTGTTAAAAAAAATCAATCCTGAAAATGTAGTTTTCAGAGAAATGCACCTTAGTTCATCACAGTTATTTTTCATTTTCTTATTCACCTTTTATATGCTAGTTTATAGATCACAAAGCAGAACTCTTGGATTCCCAAAGATGAAGACAACCCAGTCTACTCTAGGCCAAGGGGCAAGGAATGAATCTACTGTGGAATATTCTCACTTATTAGAAGACAGTCCTGGTCATCAATCAGGTCATGCCTGCTGCAGGGTGATTTGACTCTCTCCTGCCACCAATCTGCTTTGGGCAGGACCAACAGGGCTGGAGGGTGCCCCCAACAAAGGCAATTGGGACAGTTTTGACCACTTGGTCCCAGCTTGGGCTTTTCCTTCCTTAGCCAGTGATCTTTTTTATTTATTTATTTTGCATGAAACACTAATGGAGAAACATTAAACACTTAATGTAATGTGTATCTTAGAAGTTTCCCCAAGGGTGAAGGCATCTCCCTAAAGTCTAGGTCTCTTTCAGTAGAAACAGAAAAATCTGAACCCACGTGTAAAGAGGGAAAAGCAGGTACAGTGTCCCGCAGAGTCAGTGGTCTCAGACTTGGGCAGGGGCCGGAGGACTGAGGGGCCTGCGTGCGTGCCTGTTGAGCCAGGCGCCTGGTTCGGGTCTGTCCTGGGCTCTAAGCTCATTTGGCTTTGAGCTTCCTGGCAGGCATGGGGAAATGGAAGTACTGCCCATTTCAGTATTTCCACTTATGGGAACTGCAATTTCACTCCTGGATATATTACAAATCATCAGATTTTAGAATATACTGAGGCAAATGGCTAACATAATTCTCATAGTCTGACACCAGTTCTTCAAGAGGGACAAATGTTTTCCTGATACTCGATTCACAGAAGAAATGTGTGTGTTGGGGGGTAGTTTCTTTTACAAGTGATTTTAAAGTTTTAAAGATAGTCTTTTCATAACTTTTCAAAATTTTCAACTTTAAAGAAATACATGTCTACTGTAGTAATGGTATAAAATATATAATTAAAACTATTAACTTTTTAACATTTTCCTAAATTATTCTATATGTTCATATATAAAATTAAGATAACAAAATACATACTGTTGTAAATCTGATTTTGGCGCTTACCAATAATTGCATGTATGTCTTTCCATGATATAAATACACAGAGATAAACATAATAATACACAGAGATAACAAAACACACAGACAATAAACTCCATTGTCTTTTAATACACGTATTTTCATATATTCATAGACAGCACTTTACTAACTTTTCTCTTGATGAGCACTGAGCTGTTGCTAAATTCTATTATGAAATGTTATTCTTTCAATCTCTTTGTAAAATACATTTGCTCACTGGTGAAATTATTTGCTTGACAAAAATCCTAAGAATGAAATTGCTAAGTCTGAACTTGTGTCACCTGGAAAAACTCTTGAGACATTTTTCCAGATGAAAAGGGTTAGCAAGGTCAAGACCAACTAGTAGTGGAAGGTAGAGATACAGACCTCTCCCCATGAGCACTGACCATGGGTAAATTTACCATAGGTAAATTTTTCTAATATTCAAGAGATATAAATACTTATTTATTGGTCATTAACATTTTTAATGTATTTGTTAATATCCTTTGCCTTATTTCTATTGGTATAGTATTTTTTGTCATTGGCTGTTTTTATAAGGATATGAACCTTCTGTTCAATATACTCTCCCAACAGTCTTGTCTGGAAAAAAATATGGTATTTTTGACATTAAAAGTAATTATTTTTTTCCTTCATAATTTCTGGCTTCAGTGGCCTTTTTGAAAAAATTTTCCACTGTCCACATGTTATACACCAATTCTGAATTTTGAGGTTGCCTGTCTGAGACTGTAAATTATCCATATAAAGCTATATTGTAAGAGCAGTTCTCTCTTATGGCTGAGACCTGGATCTTCCTT
Organism: Madoqua kirkii; assembly: GCA_006408675.1. Lineage (NCBI taxonomy): Eukaryota > Metazoa > Chordata > Mammalia > Artiodactyla > Bovidae > Madoqua > Madoqua kirkii. The sequence continues at coordinate 180 of SJYC01042254.1, read as the reverse complement.
TCTGTTTTGTTTCCAAACAGTTGCCACTGTACTGGAGAGTGTGTAATTTCTTTGGTTCTGTTTTGCTGCAACAGAAATGGTGGCTCAGTTACAGCTTGGTTATAGTTTTATAGGCAGGCCAACCCCAAAGGAGAGGCCTCCACCCATCTTGGCTCCTTCTTTTTAAAAGTTTTGTCTGCT